>JAFFST010047409.1:52037-65190 GCA_022414735.1 Noturus placidus
GTATATAGCTAGCCTCATTCAAAGCTATATGCTCATCTGATTTGACCCAAATCTTAGTGAAGTACGTTAAATTCTTGCTAACTTATTTTAGTTACAATAAGAGTGTTACATGTAATATTGTACAGAAGCAAATTTCTGAGATTTCTTTATTTAATTTTTTTTAAATAGTCAAAATAAGGATTGTACCTGGGTGACACCGCAAGACACTTTACCAATGAACCATGCCTGTACTAAGAGACATGTTACATGAAATGAGAGCTGCGCTATCCAGAGATTACCTGCATGTTCAGTACCCTGGCTCTGGGTATACATAGCTACTGGTGCAAAATCAAAGCAATATCAACAGGCTTCCCAGCGGACTGCTCATTGAGTCAGGCAAACCTATTGGACACGTTTAAGCAAAGAGAAATGCTGCTTCCATGGGAATGTCTTAGCTTGAGCCTTGGCTTTGCGACTATGCTGCAGAGTTGCCAACCATTCTCTCTCTGTTATCCGCTATCTGTATATCTGCTATCTGGGCTTTTAACCTTATCTAACTCAGCTAAAGTTATCAGCAAATGTTTTTAATTTTTTTTTAAGATGTGACATTTTGTGAAAATTGATTAAATTTAAAGAGAGTGTCTGCTGTCTGTAGACTTGCATTGGCTCACAATTGAATCATTCCCTTTTAATGTGGTGAATGCATTAATGTCTCACAGTGGTTAGCAGCTGCTGTTTTCCTATGAATATATTTAAAGCAAATGAGTACTTAAATTGAATTGAGACACAACTGAGAAAAAACAAACAACTTATATATATATTATATTATATCGCTCTCTCTCTCTCTCTCACACACACACACACACACACACACACACACACACACACCTGAATAGAAACACAGCTAAAAGAACAATTTCCAATTAACTATGTACATCAGTTAGAAAAAAAAAACAAAAAAAACCTTAGCACATAGCAAACAAGATAAAATGTGGAGAAAGACATACAACATGCAACATGGCCGGTTGTAGGGTTGTAGAGTTGGCGGTTCGATTCTCAGCCCATGTGACTCCACATTCCGAAGTGTCCTTGGGCAAGACACTGAACCCTAAGTTGCCCCCGATGGCAAGCTAGCACCTTGCATGGCAGCTCTGCTACCATTGGTGTGTGAGTGTGTGTGTGAATGGGTGAATGAGACACAGTGTAAAGCGCTTTGGATAAAAGCGCTATATAAGTGCACATTTACCATTTTACCATTTTACCATTTACACTCAGAGTCAATGCCAGATAAAGATGCCAGGGAGATGGGTACTTTCAGTTACTGTTATACAGACTGACTTATAGAAATACTTTATAGTCTCCAAAAGAAACATATTATTATAATAGTTCAAGCTAAAACCCTGTTAGAGAGAAGTTAATACAGGAAGAAAAACACAGAAGTCAAGGGATTTATTTATTTATTTTTTAATTAGTGATCATTACACTAATCTAGTGCTTGGTGAAGAAGTATGTCTTCAGTACTCATTTGAAGATAGCCAGGGATGTTCTGAGAGCCTTTGGAAATTCAATACACCACCTAGGTGCCAAGACAGAAGAGAGAAGAAGTGCAATATCTTTCTTGATGGTGGGTCCAGTTGAAGCAATGTTAGATGCTCAAATGTAGCATAGTATAGCGTGGGGTCTGATACGTGCCTTCAGGTACAGTAGTGCTTGAAAGTTTGTGAAACCTTTAGAATTTTCTATATTTCTAACACAAATATGACCAAAAACATTATAGTCCTAAAAGTATATAAAGATAACCCAGTTAACAAATGTGAGAAAAATATTAATACTTGGTCATTTATTTATTGAGGAAAATGATCTGTGAGTGGCAAAAGTATGTGAACCTTTGTTTTTAGTATCTGGTGTAAATATCTTGTGCAGCAGTAACTGCAACTAAACCCGTTCCTCAGCCCTTTAGCCCGTTCCTCAGTACAGAACAGCTTCAGCTCTGGGATGTTGGTCCTCACATGAACTGCTTGCTTCAGGTCCTTCCACGGCATTTCTAATAGATTAAGGTCAGAATTTTGACTTGGCCATTCCAAAGCATTAACTTTATTATTTTTTTAACCATAACCACATCTTTGGTAAAATGACTTGTGTTCTTAGGGTCATTGTCTTCCTGCATGGCCCACCCTTGATATTCAGTTCAACGACAGATCTCCTCAATTTTCTGCTAGAATGTACTGGTATAATTCAGAATTCATTGTTCCATCAATGATGGCAAGTCGTCGTGGCCCAGATGCAGTAAAACAAGCGCAAATCATGATACTACCACCACCATGTTTCACAGATGGGATAAGGTTCTTCTGCCGGAATACAGTGTTTTCCTTTCTCCAAACATAACGCTTCTCATTTAAACCAAAAATTATATTTTAGTCTCATATATCCACAAAACAATTTTCCATTACACTTCTGGCTTGTCCACGTAATCTTTAGCAAACTCCAGATGGGCAGCAATGTTCTTTCTGGAGAGCAGTGGTTTTCTTCTTGTAACCCTGCCATGTACACCATTGTTGTTCAGTGTTCTCCTGACGGTGGACTCATGAACATTAACATTAGCCAATGTGAGAGAGGTTTTTAATTCCTTAGAAAGTACCCTGGGTTCCTTTGTGACCTTGTGGACTATTACAAGTCTTGCTTTTGGAGTGATCTTTGTTGGTCGACCGCTCCTTCGGAGGGTAAGAATGGTCTTTAATTTCTGCCATTTGTACACAACCTGTCTGACTGTGGATCGGTGGAGTCCAAACTCTTTAGAGATGGTTTTGTAACATTTTATATCTTGATAAGCATCAACAGCTCTTATTCTGAGATCCTCGGGAATCTCTTTTGTTCATGCCATGTTACACTTCCACAAACATGTGACGATCCGACTTTGATAGATCCCTGTTCTTTAAATAAAACAGTTTGCTCACTTAAACCTGATTGTCATCCCATTGATTGCAAACACCTGACTCATTTCACCTTCAATTAACTGCTAATCCTAGAGGGGTATATACTTTTGCCGCTCACAGATATGTAACATTGTATCGTTTTCCTCAATAAATAAATGACCAAGTATAATATTTTTGTCTTATTTGCTTAATTGGATTATCTATTTGTAGAACTGTGTGAAAATGAAGATATTTAGGTTGTATTTATGAAGATATATAGAAATTACTAAAGGGTTCACAAACTTTCCAGCACTACTGTAGGTGCAGGCTGGCATGATTTTAGTTTCATAGGCAAATATCAGTCTTTTGAATCTGATGCAGGGAGCTACAAGATAACAGTGAAGTTGAGAATGGAGAAGTAGGCTGATGTGGGAGAACTAAGAGATTGAAAACAAGTCATGCAGCTGGATTCTAGACCAGTTGCAAAGCATGCAGTGGATGACTTGCCAGGAGCGAGTTGCAGTAGTCCAATCTCAAAATGTCAACAAACACCTGAGTGACCTCCATGGGTAGAAATGGACGGATCCTTATGTTGTAAATGATAGAGCTGCATGAATGATTCAGGTTAGCATTGTGAAGAGGATAGCCAGATGGTGTAATCCCGTCACAAATATTTGATATAGAGATGCATTTCCAGGGAAATGCATCCCCAGCAGCTTAGTCTTGCTGGGATTTAGTTTCAGCATGACGTAATCTCAGTCATGAAATCCATGAAGAAATATGACTGTTTAAGGAACGAAGGGAACAGTTGGGTGTCATCAGCATAGTAGTGGTTTACGAGGATGTGAGGATATTAAACTATGTTAGAGTAATACCTCACTGAGAGAGTGGGTATAATGGTTGAATTGAAGATGACCTAGTACTGAGCCATGTAGGACACCAACGGAGAGTTTGCAGAGCTCTTCTTACCATGTCATCTCATACAGCTGTCCCACCAGGTTGAAGCAAAACACTGCTATGTAGGGCCACGGTTTCTAAGGCTCATGAGGTTGGGCAGGAGAGACTTGTGATGGACAGTGTCGAATGTTGCTGAAAGATCACGGAGTACGGATGACAGTAACAGCTACAAGAGCTGCTACAAGAGCTGTGTCTGTGCTGCTTTGAAGTCAGACTGGTTAGGATAATGGAGGGTGCTCTGGGTAAGAAAGAGAAATATATCATTGTATACAACCATTCAAGAATTTAAGAAAGAAAGGAAAGAAGTGATACTGGCTGGTATTTGCTGATGTCTGAGGGATCTAGTCGGGATTTTACGATAGATATAACTCTGTCATGAAGGTAGTTGATACAGACTTTATGGAGTCGTTTATGATTATGCCTGCTAAACATTAATTTTAATAGCCTATTATTCATCTGAATTATTCAACAAACAATCTATTAATCTGCTTAAATCTGGGTTTTAAATGAGAAAGGCTGAAATAAATATAATATGCCATTATTGTTTATTCAATAATATAATCTAATACAAAACTGTGAGCAACAGAAAACGGGGGCGGACGGACAGGTGTCATACTCTCTCTCCTGTCAATCACTTATGCAAATAGAGGCAGTTAGCACTTTCCTCAGAGTGTGTTATGGTTCCATATTACACTGCATGAGCATCAGTTTGAAAAGATGCAGTTGGCTGACATTACATGTCTCGGAGAACGCCTTTAATGTATTTGCCTTTAAGGTTGGCGGCGGTCATGTGATGGGGAGTTTTAGCTAGTGGGAATTCAATACTAAATTGGGGGAAAAAATGAGGAAAAGGAAATAATAAATAATATCTTCATCATCATCATCATCATTGCATTCCTCATCATTAAATTTAATAAGCCAAAATTAAACAGGTTAAAAGTTGAAAATTAAACTTAACTATCAAATTGCTACACATATTTTAGTACTACATAAAAAAATATATAGGATCAAGCCCCTAGACTCATATGTAATATGAAGCTGTAACATCAACCGTTTAGTATATTCCACTCATTAAGCACAAACCGTCAGCTGATTTTGTGTTTTATTGGTCAGTGTTGTAGGTTTGCTTTTTAAATTCCTCCTTCGATGCCATTCAGTAGTGTGTTTGCAAGAGAGACCATGGCTCTCACTCTTGTGTTTTCTGTTGGCTTTGTTCACATCAACTCGGTGTGAAACAACATTAAGACTGAGCTCTGTATGTTGCAAGTGAAATCCATGGAGGAAGCTATAAAAGTGCCTCAACAGTTTTGAGCCTGAAAACAGTTTTGCTCACTGCGGTGTGGTACAGAGATGTTGCTACTATGGTAATACTTTCTACTCAAGAACAGTGGTCTATATGCTCTTCCATTTATGTTATTGGAAAATAACTAGTTGAATTTCAAACATGTTTTAGCACATTTAAAATAACCGACTATCAATTATCCAGAGTAATCATTGCAGCCTAATTTATGATAGAATTAATGAATGGGAGGAGGTTGTACAAAATGGTCTGGAGCATTGTGCATTCACCGAGCCAGTGGATTGCTAGTCAAGAGAATTTACAGAATCTCTTCTGTAGAAAGATGTGAAAAATATAGTGAGGTTAAAAATTTGCTAAGGAGATAGAATGGCAAGAGTGATTGTGCAATCTTCTCATCATAGAAGGTGACAAAGTCATCAGCATTGACTCCCTCATGGTAATGGTTGAAAAGGGAAACGTTATGGAGCTTGTGTGGGTCAGATGTATTTGCTTCTAGCTTTCTGTTTCATGACTATACATGTCCATGAATTTCTTGCTTTCAGAGGAAAATGCTATTTAAATGACAGTGACCAATCACTCTTACTCACCACAAATCTTTAAAGACATTTTTTAATGCCCATTTTCTCACAGTCCCATTATTTGCCAATTCCTACACACTAGCTAGTTTACCCCATCATGTACCAAGAGGATGAAGACTTGTATGTCACATGCTTCCTCCCACACATGTGAAGCCAGCTAGCACATCTTTTCAAACTCCTGCTCAGGCTACAACACAGTGCATACATGAGCTCATGAATGCTGACGATTGACTATTGTCACTCTGATTGACAGGGGAGAGAGTAATGCCATCGCTCCTACCCAGAGACTCCTAGCCATCAATGGCTCTGGCACTGTCAGGAGTTTCAGAAAACTTGTGATCTCCTGGTGACGCTTATCTGTTCTGCCACTTTGCTCTGACTATAATCTAGAGACTATACATTTGTCCAAAAAGCTCATTGTGTCAGTGTTCAAAATTTTGCTTTGCTTCAGTGGATGAAGTACTTTAATGCGCACAGATAATAAGAATGCACCTGTCAAGATTTAAAAAAAATTGGCAACCATGAACACAAAAGGCAGCAGGCACTTCTTGCACCTGCTCACCTAGCTTAGATATCTACAGCAACCCTGATCTGCTGCAGAAGCCTGCTAGAAGAAAACCTTGTCTGTGATTAAACTAAAAAACAAAAAAAAAATAAAAGACCTACCATATATTTCTCTATTCTTCAATTCTTGATTGATAGATAGATAGATGTGTGTGTGTGTGTGTGTGTGTGTGTGTGCAATCCTTAATATGTCAAAGTTGTTTTAGAAGAAATTGTTTCGTCTAAAGTGGCAGAATGAAATGCGTGAGCCCTAAATATAGGAATTTTCATATTTACAGCTCCAATTCCGAAAACGTTGGGACAGTATGGAAAATGCTAATAAAACAAAGAGGCGTGACTTGTATTTAAACAAAAAAAATATCAAAACAAGATATTTTTACCTAATTTTGATTTGTTTTACCTAATCAACTGCATAGTTTGTGAAGATAAAAGTTTATTTTGAAATTGATGCTTGCAACATGTTCCAAAAAAGTTGGGACAGGAGCAATTTAGGACTAATAGCGATGTGACAAGTTGAAATAAGAAGGTGATTTGAAAGCGGTGAGTCAATCGTCTAATCATAGTATATAAGGAACCTTCTAAAAAAGCTTAGTCCTTCAAGAGCAACGATGGGTCCACGCTCTACAGTCTGCCAACAGATGTGTCAGCGATTAATCTAAAAACAATGCACACTATAATTAAAAGATTCAAGGAATCCGCTCAAATCTCAGTGCGTAAAGTGCAAGGCCGAAAACCACTTCTGCACGATCTCTGATATCAGATGTCACTGTCTGAAAAACTGTAATGAGTCTGTAATCGATATCCTGACCTGGGGCTCGGGAATACTTTGGTAAACCTTTGTAAATCAACACCATTCGCCGCTGCATCCACAAGTGTCCACATACTTTTGGATATATACTGTACATAAGAAAAAGAACTTATAATAACCTGGTTGCATAAGTGTTTACACCCCTTACCTAATACATTGTTAAATCATCTGTTGCTTGTAATCTAACACATTTTGGGTCTACCAACCTAGCACATCTTGATTTGGTAGTTATATTCCGTTCTTCTTTGCAAAAATCTATCAAACTGTAAGCACAGCCTGTGTACAGCTCTCTTCAAGTCATTCCACAGGTTTTTGATAGGATTTAGATCTAGGCTCTGAATGGGTTATTCCAAACCTTCTGATCTTCTTCTTCTGAAGCAATTATTTTGTTGAGTTTTTGTGCTTTGGCTCATCATCATGCTGGTATAGGTAGGTGAAAATTGTCAACTTTTGTCTGACAGAGGCATGCAGGTTTTATGCAAAAATACACTCACCGTCCACTACATTAGGAACACCAGTACATTCATGCAATTATCTAATCAGCCACAATCATATGGAAGCAGTGCAGTGCAAAACAAAAATAATGCAAATACAGGTCCTTTAATGTTCACATCAAACCTCAGCATGAAGAAAAAGTCTGATCTCTGTGACTATGATTGTGGCATGAATATTGATACCAGAAGGGCTGGTATGAGTATTTCATATACTGCTCATCAATTTCACACAACAGTCCCTAGAATGAGCGACACCTTTTGGATAAGAGAGCTCAGAGGAAAATTGGTTCGAGCTGCCAGGAAGAATAAAGTAACTCAAATAATCACTTTTTACAAGGCACACACTCATGAGACCTGGACAGGTGAAGACTGAAAAAGGTGCTTTTTCCCTATTCTTCAACTGTCCAGTTTGGGTGAGGCTGTGCCCATGATAGCCTCGGATTCCTGTTCTTGGCTGGCATGAGTGGAACCCGATGTGTTCTTCTGCCTTTGTAGCCACCTCAAGGTTCGATGTTTTGTGCATGTTGAGATGCTTTTCTGCTTACCACAGTTGTAAAGAGTGCTTATTTGAGTTACTATAGACTTCCTGCCAACTCAGACCAATCTGGTTATTCTCCACATGATCTCTCTCAACAACAAGGTGTTTCAGCCTTCATGATTTTATACACCGTATCTGCATGATTTTATACACTGTGCTGCTGCCACATAATTGGCCGATTGGATAACTGCATAAATATGCAGGTGTACAGGAGTTCCTGTTAAAGTGACCGATGAGAGTAGATTTGGAGCTATCCATGATTCCCTCTAATTTGACTAGAACCTCAGTCTCAGCTGAAGAGAATCAGCCCCATAGCATGATATTGCTACCATCACCATCCATCATCATGGATTTGGTGTACTTTGGGTTATAAGCTGTTTTATTTTTGTACCAAATATATTTAGAAATATGCCTCAAAATTTTACCGTGGTCTCATCACACAAGAACACCTGGTTGTGGCACAGTTTAGGCAGGTTTGGAAGTTTTATCTGCGATAAAGGACTTCCATCTAACCACTCAACCCCATAGCCCAAACATGTGAAGAATACAAGCGATTGCTGTTATATGAAGGGTTTGTACTTGCCAGATATTCTCTTGGCGGTCTCCCTGATAAGTTGTCATCTTGTCCTATTCTTGATTATATTACTACGGCACCCTAATTTCTCCATTTGTTCTTTGGTACATGTACACTTCTCCTGATCAGTACCTTCGACAATGAGATCTCGTACATGCTTTGTAAACAGTTCGCACACCGTGCCTCTGCAGTCCGATGAAACCAAGCTGTCAAGAAAATCCTTCTGAAACATCTGTATTTTATTTGGTGTTAGGTGTATTGACAGGTGTATGATGACTTTTGAACATGAGATGGAATGCGACGGGTTCATTCTGAGCAGTCACATGCACACTTATGCAACTAGATTACTCCAAGTTTTTTTCTATTTCTGTTTTCCCTAAAACATTTCTGTTTGTTTCTGTAGGTTTCTACAGTGGAGGAAATAAGCAATGAACATCTCAACATTTTTTTTCAGTAAATATATTTCCAATGAGGCTATTCACATGAAATGTTCACCAGACATCAGTATTAACTCAAGAAATCTGGAAATCTAAAGAATTCACAACATTAAAGTCAATAAATAAAGTTATGTGCAATAAAGTGGAATGACACAGGAATAAAGTACTGAGCATGCTAACGGAAATTTATTTAACACTTAATATGGCAGCAGATTCTTCTCATGAATCTTCCCATAAAGGGCTCTATTCATCATTTCTTCAATTATATGAAGGCTGCCAGTACCATGTGATGAAAAACAGCCCCACACCATGATGCTCCCACCTCCAAACTTCACTGTGGGTATAAAGATTTAGGGTGATGTGCAGAGCCATTTCTTCTCCAAACATTTTGTGTAGTATGACAGTCAATTTTGACAAAACTACACCCTCCCAGAATTTCATAGGCTTGTCCAAATGAGTTGTAGAAAACTTTAAACAAGCTTCAGCATGACTTTTCTTTAGTAATGGAGTCTTATGGGGTGAGCGTGAGCAGTGGAGTGCACTGTCTATTGTTTTCTCTGTGACGATGGTACCCTGTTGCCTCCAAGTGTTTCTGGAGCTCTTTCCGAGAGGTCCTTGGCTCTTGGGCTACTCTTCTGACTCCCTGGCCAGAAATCTTGTGAGGAGCTCCTGTGTGTGGCCAGGTGATGACGGAGTGATGTTGCTTCCACTTGCGGATAATGGCCCCAATGGTGCTTACTGGAGGATTCAGAAGTTTTGACGTCTGTATCCAATATGTTTCACAACAATAAGGTTGCAAAAGTCTTGGGAGAGCTCTTTGCTTTTACCCCTCATGAGATGTTTCTTGTGTGACACCTTGATAACGAAAAGCCTTTTTATAGACCATCAGTTTACTAACCCAGCTGATATTCATTTGCACAGATAGGAGGTATAATTACGGATCTCCGCTGGTATCTTGTCTTACCTTGGAGAACTGCTTTTTCTTAGCGTGTTCAATACTTTAATCCTTTGTCATTCCACGTTATTACACATAACTTTATTTATGGACTTTAATGTTGTGAATTCTTTACATTTCCGGATTTCTTGAGTTAAAATGGGCTAATTAATTATAAACATAAATATAATTAATAATGGGGTGGTTGTGGCCCACGTGATTCCACATACTGAAGTGTCCTTGGGCAAGACACTGAACCCCAAGTTACTCCTGATGGCAAGTTAGCGCCTTGAATAGCAGCTCTGCTACCATTGGTGTGTGAGTGTGTGTGTATGAATGGGTGAATGAGAACCAATATAAAGTGATTTTGAACCACTAAGCTTAAAAAAGCACTATATAAGTGCAGACCATTTACCATAATACTGATGTCTGGTCTTTTTCATTTTTTACACCACAAAAACCTGCAATTTTTTTTTTTTTACTTTTTATATCCGTATCTTGAAGCTTGTTGGTTAAGTTAGACACTTTAAGAACATTCTAAACTGGCTTGTGTGGTATTGAATTGTGGAGAAACGTCCAGAATGAAGGGCATTTAAAAAGCAAATGATCTGGTAAGCTCTTTTTTTTTTTTTTTTTTTGCCTAATGTAAAGTTGACTTTTAATGACCATACACATACCTTATTCTCTCCTCCACACTGTGGCTTGACTGCTGTAGTATCTTTCTCTCTTGTTTGAGAGTGGAGATTTCAATTTGCAGTTGTTCCTTCTCCAAAGCAAACTCAACCTGGAAGACAAGTTTGTTCATCGCAGGATGGATGGGTTTCAGGGATTTAAAAAGTCATATGGTGCTACATGTCTGTCTCTGTCTCTCTCTCTCTCTCTCTCTCCAGCATTATTGAAAATGTTGGTGTGAGTATGTGTGTGCATACATACCTGCATTTGCTGTATGGTTAGCTGTGTGTTCTTCAGTTCTTCATTTAGTCTCTCACACTCAGACTTGCACAGAGGCTCCAGCCTAGTCATTTCCTTCTCTATTTCTTGCTCTCTTTCCCTTTCCTGTTCATGCTGTCTTTCCTCCTCTCTTCTTCTGACTTTTTCTCTTTCCTTCTCCATTACCTGGATCACTTCCTCCAGTTTACGTATCTGCAGAAGAAACATTTACCTTAGATATATTTAGGGCAGACAGTGCACATGCCAATGTGTATACCACATTTCTGTAAAGCTCATTTGGGACAATGTCCAATGTTAAAAGCACTAGACCTACAATATTTAAATGAATTGAATAGAAAGATGCATTCTTGACCCAACTCCGATCACACTTACTGTGAGCATGTTATATTCATGATTCTTTTACTGTGTTTATTAATTTACACGGGCGGCTGTGGCTCAGTCGGTAGAGCGGGTTGTCCACTAATCCACTAATCGTGGGGTTGGTGGTTCGAATCCCGGCCCGGGTGATCCCATGCCGAAGTGTCCTTGGGCAAGACACTGAACCCTAAGTTGCCCCCGAAGGCAAGCTAGCACCTTGCATGGAAGCTCTGCTACCATTGGTGTGTGAGTGTGCTCTCATTTGTAAGTCGCTTTGGATAAAAGCGTCTGCTAAATGAATAAATGTATGTAAATGTACATATATTGTAGCTACCTACTTCATTGTGACAAGTTAGTGAAAACTGCCTTGTGTTATGTTAGCTATTGTTATCATTATTAGTTTTAAGCCTGGCAACAGGCATGAGTTGGAACATTGCCAGCATGGTATGCATGGTCAGAATCAGAAGACGAATCAATAAAAACTTGATTAGGGTCTGCACCCTGAGGGCTGTGATGTGCTCACCTCACATTAGTTTTGATAAACAGTTTTGCCTCCCTTGTGGAGGTGCCTCATGCATGCCATGTTCTCTGTGACAGTGAAAAGACATGTAGGTCTTGTGGTTTATTTAAATATGCTTCTCCTGACCAGAGATGTGAAACTCAGATTCATGCTGTCTAGGCAGCAGAGGAGTACAACAATGGAATCTTGTCAGTCTACCTTGTGATGGTGAGAAGTGCAGAGTAGTGTAGGACAAAATAATGCAATTGATGCCCTGCTGCAAGTTCTCAAAGTAGGAAGCTGATAATGCAGAATGGAGCCCTACTCTAGGTTCTTGGTGGTTCTTTCCGTTCTATCACATTTATTAGACTAATTTTTCTACTTTGTCATAACTATGTGTTTCCCATCTGCACTCAGATGTTCAAGTTTCCCACAGAATATAGAGTTCTATGCTGGTCTTTTGGTAGAATAGCAAGAATAATCTGCCAGTAGTATCATGAATGCTAATATTTTAAGGTGCATTTTGGATAAAGGGCACAATCTTATTCATTTTATTATATTATATCCTTTATTAAGTACTGTCAGAGACTATATCTGTTTTCTTCAGGAATAATATACACAAAGGAAAATCTAAACAAAGGAAACCCACAGGCACAAGTGGAGTACATGCTCAGGATAGAACTGAAGCATTACAGTCCCGTGCTTCTTTAGTGTTATATTATGAAACCCTATTTCATTATTTTAGAGTTTTATGTACAGTGCCTTGCGAAAGTATTCGGCCCCCTTGAACTGTTCGACCTTTTGCCACATTTCAGGCCTCAAACAAAGATATAAAACCGTATTTTTTTGTGAAGAATCAACAGCAGGTGGGACACAATCATGAAGTGGAACAAAATTTATTGGATATTTCAAACTTTTTCAACAAATAAAAAACTGAAAAATTGGGCGAGCAAAATTATTCAGCCCCTTTACTTTCAGTGCAGCAAACTCTGTCCGGAAGTTCAGTGAGGATCTCTGAATAATCCAATGTTGACCTAAATGTCTTATGTTGATAAATAGAATCCACCTGTGTGTAATCAAGTCTCCGTATAAATGCACTTTCTCTGTGATGGTCTCAGAGATCCGTCTAAAGCACAGAGAGCATCATGAAGAACAAGGAACACACCAGGCAGGTCCGAGATACTGTTGTGGAGAAGTTTAAAGCCGGATTTGGATACAGAAAGATTTCCCAAGCTTTAAACATCCATAGGTGTACAAGCACTGTACAAGCG
>JAFFST010047409.1:75128-90084 GCA_022414735.1 Noturus placidus
TCATTTACAAATTGCATTTTGTGTTTACTTGTGTTGTCCTTGACTATTGTTTAAATTGGTTTGATGTTCCGAAACACTTAAGTGTGACAAACATGCAAAGGAACATGAAATGAGGAAGGGGGCAAACACTTTTTCACACCACTGTATATATATATATGTAAGTCTGAAGTTTGTATTTGATTGTGAATTTTATTTTCAATAAACAAGCCCCCCCCTTATGAATAATCGAAGAAATAATCAGCTGGTTAATCGATTATGAAAATATTTGTATGCATTATAACCAAATTATAAAAAAATGGTAAAAACTCGCACTACTCCATCCACATCTCATATAACCCTGTGAAGGGTCATGACCCCAAGGTTGAGAACCTACTGTATGTCTCAGAAAGAAAGAAAAAAAACATTCACAATTACCACACTGAGTAAAAACTGCCTAATGAGCAAATACTTCAATCAGTGCAATGGATTTTGGTTTATTTCACATTGTCTGTAGTTCTTGGGGAGCTAACATGATAAGAAGAAATTCTGGGTTTTTCAAGCAATTATGCATTCTTACTAACGACTTGATTAAACACACCTCCCTATTCTTCTACATGGAAAAATTGTGTTCTGTAGCCCTTCATTATCAGTCACTGTATGATCACTGTATGATGACTGCTGTTTAATTTTTTCAGCAGATTGTTTATTCTAAACCCACAAGGTGATAATGTTAATAAATGCCAGCAACACTGCCCCTCTTTATATTCTTGGACCACTGAAAAATAAAATTAATTTGCCACTACCACATCAGTGTCACTACTGTGCTGAGAATGGCCATCCAAATTATATCTGGTCAGTTTTAGTCCTGTGGTAATGCTTTTCTTTGATGGGTAAGGTAGAGGCAAGTTGAAATTGTATAGAGTAGCAGAAAGGGTATAGTCAGTAATTTCATATCTACAGTGTGTATCTACATGGTAGAAGTACTTGATAAAAGGGCCAATGAATGTACTGTAAATACTGGAAGATAGATAGATAGATAGATAGATAGATAGATAGATAGATAGATAGATAGATAGATAGATAGATAGATCTGATAAAATACAAGAGCTGTTTTTTCTACTGTTTACCTGATTTGTTTTGCAGTTCATTTTCTTGTAGCAATAATCGTTCTTTTGCCACAGCTAGCTCCTCCTCTGCTTTCCGAGTTATTCTTTCTGCCTCTGCAACTCTATGATGGCAACTTTCCAGCTGCTCCTCTAGATCCTAATGCAAAATGAGAGAAAAAGAACACTTGGTGCCGTTCAGTAAACGAGATATATAGTCAGATATTCAGGTGCATAAGTATTTGGACAACGATACGATTTTTGTAAATTTGCCTCTGTGTACCACCACAATGGATTTAAAATGACCAATCAAGATGTGATTAAAGTGTTAACTTTCAGCATTAATTCAAGGGGCTTAACAAAATATATTAAATTTAGGACTTTCAGACTTTTTTTTTTTTTTTTTACATAGTCCTTCCAGTTTCACAGGCTCAAAAGTAATTGGACAAACAAACATAATTATAAATATAAGGAGTATTTTTAATACATACCCATGCTTTGGATCATGAACCTTTCATTTCCTTCTCCATGTTCTACTCTTCCCATCATTCTGGTACACGTTAATATTAGTCCAAATAATCTGGTTCCATAACTGGACAGGCTTAATATTATTTTATTTTTTTTAGATGTTTTCTAGCAAAGTCTAATCTGGCCTTTCTGTTCTTGAGTGTTACCAGTGTATTGCATCTTGAGGTAAAACAAGGTATTTACATTCATGAAGGAGCCTCTTGATTGTGATAGGTCTGTTTTGTTTTTTCAACCTAAAGATGGCCTCCTTCACTTGACTTTCTGTCTGTTAACACTGTCTGTGCAGTTCCCAGTGATGAAGTATACATTTTGGGTTACCGTATTTTCAGCACTATAAGGCGCACCTAAAAGCCTTAAATTTTCTCAGAAATCGGCCGTGTGCCTAATAATCCGGTGCGCCTTATGTGTGGACTGAGTTCCAAAATCTGTAAAAAATGTTGTGCGACTTTGGTAAACGCTCCGCTTGATTGACTGTCGGACCATTTCCCGCTGACACAGGGACGTAATACATACACTATGTACACAGGGCGGCTGTGGCTCAGTCGGTAGACCGGGTTGTACACTAATCCACTAATCGTAGGGTTGGCGGTTTGAATCCCGGCCCGGATGACTCCACATGCCGAAGTGTCCTTGGGCAAGACTATTGAACCCTAAGTTGCCCCCGATCGCAAGCTAGCACCTTGCATGCACTCTACTACCATTGGTGTATGTGTGAATGAGTAAATGAGACACAGTGTAAAGCACTTTGGATAAAAGCGCTATATAAGTGCGCCATTTTTACCATTTACGTACGCTGGCAGCGAAAAACCAATCAGAGAACATTACGTAATACGTACAGTACGTACGCTTACCTCCGCCACACCTCTGGTAGGTATACTACCGGTATGTTGCTAAACAACATTTGTTGAATAAAGCTCAACTTAACTCACTGTTTTGCTTCCATTACCTTTTTTTTGTAGACCGTTGTCATGAAGTTGGAGGCAATAAGTAAGTGCAGGAGAACCGTCTTTATTTAAGAACAAACAAACAAGCAGCGCTTAGCATCCCCGGCTCAGGCTAACTATACTAGCTTCAAACAAACAGGTATTCAGCACTCAGACAGACCTTCAAACAAAGCACAATAACGCGCAATGTGCTCTTAGCCCCGAGGGGTTTAAATACCCAACATAATCAAACCAAACACAACACAGCTGGGATATCATCACCGAATCCAACCAATCCAAAACAATTAGTCACTAGAGTTAGTTCATGCTGGGGTGCCATCTGCTGGCCGAGCTGTAACAACCGTATGTTTTAGCATGCGCCTTATAACACGGTGCGCCTTATAACACGGTGCGCCTTATGTATTGGTCAAGTACAGAATTAGACCCCGTAACTGAGACTGCGCCTTATAATCCGGTGGGCCTTGTGTTGCGGAAAATACGGTACTTCATTTTTCTGTTTACTTTGTCACACATTCTGCAGGAATGAGCTTTGGTGAAAGTGAGGCCAGGGCAGGTATACAATGGATATAAAAAGTCTACACACCCCTGTTAAAATAGTAGGTTTTTGTGATGTTAAAAAAATTGGAAGATTTTCCACCCTGAATGTGAAATTACCGTGTGCACAAATTAAGTGAAAAACAATCAGAAACATTTTAGTGAAAAATAGGATAGTTGCATACATATGCATACCCTTTTATAGCTGGAAATGTGGCTGTGTTCAGACTGAACCAATCTCGTTCAATGTTCAAAAGTAATTATCATGCAGTTGTCATCGATGAATTCATTCTGATTAACACCAAATAAAAATCATCTGTTTCTGTACCGGGGTATCTGCAGGTATCAGCGCTTCAAATTTAATAATTTTTTTAATACCATATTCAAGACATTTCCAAAAGATTTTAAGACTTGCACGTCACTTGAACCATGCTACATGATAAATCCGCCATAATGGATTGTGTTCACGCATATACATCCATTTCTGGGTTTAAGTAAACTAAAGCCGAGTAAACTTCTATAGTGTTATATTGGAAACCGTAGCAAAAATCCTTTCTGCATTACCATTTGCTCCAAATGTGAAAGAAAAAAAACAGTCCAGTATTTTATTTCCATGACTTTCCAAGATATGAAAAAAAAAGCCGCTCTAAAACACTGATGAACCCACACTCTGAGTGCAACTCAGTCACACGACTTTACCATTTCAAAAAACAACGAGCAAAAATAAAATCTAAATCGTCTTAACAGTGTTGGTCCGGTTGCATATTTAAGACCTGAAACATGGATTTAAGACATTTTAATGCCAATTAAGGCCTTATATTTACATTAAGGCAATTAAGATATTTTAAGACTTTTAAGAATCCGTATTTTAAGAATCCGTGGACACCTTGTGCAGGATGTTCTTCACATCTTCTTGGTTTCATCCAACTGCTGAAGCCATGGTCAGCCAAGGAACATTGTAAAAGGCCATCATAAACAAATAGAGACAATCAAGCACCACAGTGATAGCACCAAAAACAGGACCTCCCTTTGAAATGTATCAATGGAAAGGCAAAAACTTACCAGGGAGGTTGCCAAGAGACATTCAGCAACATTAAAGAAGCTGTAGACATATCTGACAAGTACTGTTTACTCTCTACATGTGACAGCATATCAACAATCTCACATATATGGGTGATGGTGTAGGGTGGCCAGATGAAAGCCCTTTCTCACAATAAAACATCCAAGCTCAACTAAATCACCCCAAAACATGTGGCAAAATGTGTTATGGTCTGAAAAGGCCAATTCCAGAAGGTATAATAATTCAATAATTCCAAAAGGTATGTTTGGTGCAAAAAAAACCCCAAAAACGCACATCCTCAAAAGAACACCATATCCACGGTGCAGCATGGTGGTGGCAGCACTATGCTTTAGGGCTGGTTTTCTTCAGCCAGAACTGGGGCATTTATCAAGATGGATGCAATGATGAATAGCTACTAATACAGTACCAGTGGAGAAAGCATCAGAAAGAGGTCAGATGAAAACAGATGGTAAATGCCTCTTCCCCAAGATCTTCCTCTCTAGATCTAACACTCATACCCCATGCACCACTTCGAAGAGTATAATGACCAACGTATTAAATGGGATAGACACAATGTATTTTATGGAAGGATGGACCCCCAGCTTTGTAAAATCACCTGAAGGTGTTATATGCAAAATAGGTTTCTGGGAATGAGTTTGTGAAACATTGGCCCTGTATAGATCAGGTGGTATGTATACGTGTGGGTGTATAGTAGATGTGTGTGTGTGAGAAGGACAAGCAAAATATAAAACCATATACTATAAATGATATTTTGTAAACTTGTATGATACTTTTGATGCCACCACGTTGCTCAGCATGAAATTTTAGATCACATGATATCTCTGACCCACATTCCTGATCATTGTAATCTTGATCAGTCCAGCATCAGCTTACGGAACAGCTCGTGTGGCTGAATAGGCAAATCCATCCTTCCTATCTTCTATACCGATTAATCATATTCAGGGTCATGGAGACCCTGGATCCTATCCCAGGGAGCATCGGCACAAGGGTCCACCCTGGACAGGGTGCCAATTCATCGTTTGGATTGCACAAGGCACAATTGCACACACATTCACACACCCATTCATTCTACGGACACTTTGGACATGCCAATCAGCCTACCATGCATGTCTTTGGACTGGGGGAGGAAACCGGAGTACCCGGAGGAAACCCCCGCAGCACGGGGAGAACATGCAAACTCTGCACATAAAAGCCCACGGTTGGAATCGAACCCTGACCCTGGAGGTGTGAGGCAAACATGTGAACCGCTAAGCCACTGTGCGCCCATAGGCAAATCCCCACAGCCATATTCCAAAATCTATTGGAAAGCTTTCCCAGAAGACTGGAGGTTATTCTACAGAACAAGTGGGAGTAAATCTGGAATGAGATGTTATGGGGACATTGGGGTGTGAAGGTAAGCTGTCCAAAAACTTTTGGTCATATAGTTTACCTTTTGAAAAAAAAAAGTGTTTCTCGTGTTTCATATAAAAATGTTTAATGCTTGACGTTGTATGTGTGTGTGTGTATGTGTGTGTGTGTGTGCGTGTGTGTGTGTGTACCTCTATTCTTGCTTGCAATTTACTGCTGTGTCTGTTGCACTTGATCAGTCTCTCTTCTTGTATTTCCAGCTCTGCATCTGCTTTCTTCAGTCTCTGTTGCAGTAGTGAATTCTGGAATTTACAGTTCTCTTGCTCTCTCTGCTGCCATTGGCTTATATGTTCTTCGAGGCTTTGCTGTAAAGCTTTTCTCGCTGCTTCCTGCTCTTCCCTCCTTTCCTTCTCTATGCCCTCCATTCTGTTCTTCCACTCGTCCTTCTCTATCCCCCACTGTTCTTCTAATCTTTCTTTTTCCTCCTCTAGTGTTTTGAGTGTACTTCTCAGTGTGAGCAAACGTTCCTCCCATTCTTTCTCCACATTCTTCCTTTCTTCTAAATCTCTCCTCTGCTCCTCACCTTCTTTCTTCCTCTCTTCTTCTTCTCTTCTCTGAGCATCCTCCTCCCTCTTTCTGTTCTCGTCCCTTACTTGGCGTAAGTGCTGGCATTCTTCTTCTAGGCATTTTGTTTCGTCCTGAATTTGCTGAAGTAGTCTGGACTGGTTATCTCGTTCCATCTCGAGACTGTGGTAGTTTCGGCGAAGATCTGCAGCCTCTCGGGTTAGCACAGCCACATGCTCAGCATGCTCTGCCTCAGCCCTCTGTTCCCGTTCCTCTACCTGAAAAACACAACAAATAAATATTAAATAATTTGAATTCATGTGAGTTCGCAGATGTGTATGCATGTATGTGTTTGTTTTCAACCTCCTCTATTGTGGCCTGGAGCTCTAAGAGACGGCTCCTGAGGGCAGATGTGGATTCCTCTCCCTCCTCATCATGACTTGTGGTTGGCTGAAAGTTGTCTGCTGTGTCTGTAGTAACATGTAGTAGCATTTGCAAAGTTGCTTCCTGCTCCTCATTCTTAGTGTTGAGAGAATATATTACCTACAAACATACAGTAAAAAACAACAATCCAACAAAAAAAAATGAATTGATAGTTGGTAAGTGGTGAAACTCATTTTGAAGTAAGACTATATACATATATCTATATACATAGAATAAAGACTTCTGTATTTATCTGCATAAATATGATTTAAAACATCACCAGATCGCATAAATCATAAAAGTAGATAAAGAGAACCCAAATAAGACAACAATATTATACTCGGTCATTTATTTATTCAGGAAATTGATCCAATATTAAAAATCTCTGAGTGGCAAAAGTATGTGAACCTCTAGGGTTAGCAGGTAATTTGAAAGCAAAATTAGATTCAGTTGTTTATCTGATCAGTGGTATGACAATCAGGTGTGAGTGAGCAGCCTGTTTTATTTAAAGAACATGTTTGTAGAAGTGTATCATGTCACGAATAAATGAGATATCTGAGGACCTCAGAAAAAGAGTTGTTGATGCTAATTGGGTTCTCTTTATCTACTTTTAGGACTTGTGTGAAAATACGATGATGTTTTAGGTCATATTTATGCAGAAGTGTAGAAAATTCTAAAGGGTTCACAAACATTGTAGCAGGGGTTCCCAAACTTTTCCAGAGCAAGACCCCCCAAATGGCATTAACATTTGACCGAGGCCCACCTTTTGGAAGATGTCTTTAAAACACATTAAAAATACAGACTTCTGAATATATCCCCCTTTTTATTAATACTTACATCTTACATATTTACATTACATTATATTAGGAATTGATTGTGTGTGTGTGTGGTTGTCCGAGAGTGAGAATTTTTTTTTCACACAAAATTGTTGAGGCCCCCTGGCGGCCCCCACTTTGAAAACCACTGTGCTATGGCATTCACTGTGCGCTGGGTAATGGTGTGGCTTCCAGTGTGAACAGCGTTTCTGTGTTTTCTTTTGATCACATTCCATGTGCATTTGTTTTGATCTGTGTATCTATCCATCCTATCATTGGAGTATTTCCCTAGTTTTTAGACTGCATTAATAAATTAAACTCTGAGTTTCATAGTCACCAAGAAAATTGGTAACACACTATTATTATTCTCTCACTCGTATGTCTCTCACTGTTCAAATAAACCTACTATTAAAATTATAGACTGATCATTTCTTTGTTCGTGGGCAAACGTACAAAATCAGAAAATAATTTTTTCCCTCACTGTACAACCTTGCAACCTTCAATAAGTGGGAGCCTAGAGAGCATTCCTTGCTGTGCACAGTAAATGCTCTACAATGTTACTGAAGGACAGCCATTCAATCCTCAGACCAACTGTTTATTGACTATTTGGTAAGACACTTATGAGGAGGTTCCCTTTTCTAACCAGAGGCTGACCCACTGCCTAATGGATGTCCTCAGCTTGGCATACAGTCCCTTCCAAAATTATTGGCACAACAAGGTAAATTCTTTTGTTTTTGCTATGCACTGAAGACATGAAAAGATGAATATGAGACAATAGGTCTCATCGTGACCTATTGTCATCTACATCTAGATGTGTTAAACAACTGAGAACATGGCACTTTTTGTATGAACCCACCCATTTTTCAGGTGATCAAAAATATTGGAACACCTGACTGGCCAGTCTTTCTTATTGCCTAGGTCTGTCCCGTTAGATTGTTTGTTTAAACAATTACTAATTGTGTACTCTTGGTTTGAGCCTTGACTTTTGCCTGTGAAGACTGCATTTGTTGTTAGAAAGGATCGACCAACATGAAGAGAGTTGTTTATTGGAGAGCCATTGCACAAGCAAACTTTTTATTTCCTCCTTCTCCATATTTCACCCATCCCTGGAATATGCATATTGCTTACCCTGGCTCGAGCACAGCATTTTAGACAGATCTTTGATGTCACAGAGTCCACTCTGAAAACCATAATCCATTCCAATGACAGACTTTCATTGCTACTTGAAGTACAACTTTTCACACTCCAGGCACAGCAAAAATGCCATTGGTTATTCATAGCTAATCAGACTCAATGAAATGCATCTGCAGTGAGAATGAAGACTTTCTCTGGAAAAATAAGGAAAAGTGCAATTATTTTTTATAACTCTGGATTCCCTAAGAACGTCTTAGATTGTGCCATGACCTGTGTTAACACTATTGAGAGAACCAAGACACTGACCTCTACACATTCCACTGCTAGGACAGAGACAATTTCTTTGGTGCTCACTTATCAACCCACTAATAAAACAGTGATGGAAATTATCTTCAAAAGCGTAAAGTTCCTCCAGGACAATCTTGCAATAGCTTCCCTTAATAAGTAACCTCCGCTCGTTTCCTATAGAAGGGACGAAGACATCAAAAAACCTGCTTACCAGGAGAGAATTGAATGATCGGATGTTGAAATCCATGTGAAAATGGACTGACACATCCACTAATATCGCAGGCCCTAATATATCATTTTTATTGCCCATCAATCCTTGTGCATTAGTGCAGGAGTTGTTTATTGAGTTTCCTCTAAGAGATGTAATAACTATTTATATTAAGAAACCAAGAAGAGACTGTCCAATTGTTTTGTCAAGCACATCCGTACCATCAGAATAAAGAATTTCTAGTGGCAAGACGATTGAACAGCAATTGACATAACATTAATAACATGTCTGTGTACAATTCCAGATGTTGACATGAGAGCAATGAAGTAAGGATACATAAGCATTAGAAGATCATCTACAGTCTCAAAACTTTGGAACACCATAGAATGAATGTCAAGGGTCAGAGCATCTCCAAAACACCAGGTATTATGGGGTGTTCCTGGTATGCAGTGGTACTTACAGGTTTATTGAGAACTGTTACGATAATTATTTTATCGACTGATCGTACGATATATGGACATTGATCTCGATATTGCCTATTGCCAATGCGTGTTTGTTCACATAAGAATGAATGTCACCATGTCATGTTCGGCGAGTAAAGACAGATAACAATGCAGTTTAAGCATTTTATTTGTGAGGCAGGCAGACAAATCCAAATTGTGAATCAAAATCAGTAAAGAGAACACAGGCACAGGAGAAATGCAGGGATAATCCAATAGAAACAAACGAGAAAACGGAACTAGATCAACAACATCAAGGATAACAACATGAAACTAAAGGCTCAGCCAAGTCAGGTGGCAAAACACTGAACATGATTACACACTGAACAGAGACGAGGGTTTAAATATACAGACTAATTAAAGACAAACTGAAAATAGGTCTGACACATGAGGGAGTCAACCAGTGACAGGACATGACTCAAAACAAAAACACACGCTGCACGCTGAAGGCTTCTGCACACCCGGCACGAGGGGCGGATTCCTGACACACCAACTTTTTATCCACTCGCACTGCTTCTGTCCTCTCGTCTGCTCCAGGGCTGTCAAATACAAATCCGCACTTCAAATATTCGTCGAATATAATATATAAATGCACAATCGAATGCAAAAACTCTGCATATAAAGACTGCCACATAACCTTCAACGTTCTCATGGAGAAATCTTTCTCACACTTTAAAGAAGATTATTGTTATTATTATTATTCATTTCTGAGACATGTTTTTATAGAGTAACTTGCTAGTGTTGTCCCTTCAAACATTTACAGTATGTTTGAGTCAACAATGTTTTCTCACTTCCTTAAAACTTTTACACTTTTTTCAACATTTTTCCCTTCTCTGCTGAAAAACCCCCAAAACAATAGAAACCATTACAGAAATTCGAATAGTTTCCACTACGAATACCATTACAAAGCATCAGTTAATCATTAAAACCAATACCATTATTTGTCCTTAAATGGTATCCACTAGACATAACATGCCACCAATAAAAGGCAACAAATTACTAGTAGAGACCCACAGACTATTACAGTTTCCATTAAAACCAATACAATTCCCATTATAACCATTAAAACCATTACACATTCTATGAGGGTTTGTGTAATATATATATATATATATATATATATATATATATATATATATATATATATATATATACACACACACACACACACCTTTTGGAATTTCATGGGTTTCTGCATAAATTTGTCATAAACAAATGACAATGTGATCAAATCTTCATCCAAGTCAAGAGTATTGACAAATATAATGTGTCTAAAATAATAATAAAATAAATTATGATCCCTCATGTCTTTATTGAGAACAACAACAAAAAAAACCTCATAGTGCTTGTGGAAAAAGTATGTGAACCCTTGAGTTAATGACCTAAAAAAAGCTAATTGGTGTCAGCTGATTGGTGTTTTAGTACACCTGGAGTCTTGTTAAAAAAATGAGTCTGGAGGCGTGGACTACAGCTACTTTGACTGATAAAAACCCCTCAACCTTTTGGAGTTTGTTCTGCACAAAAAGCACACGCTTATGTGAGCCATGCCTCGCCAAAAAGAGCGTTCAGAGGATCTACGATCAAGAATTGTTGATCTACATAAAGTTGGAAAGGGTCACAAAGTGATTTCAAAGACTTTATAAATTCACCAGTCTACAGTTAGGCAATCATTCTACAATTGGAGACACTTTGGGACTGTTGCTACCATGCCAGGAAGTGGGCGCCCAGTCCAAATTACACCAAGAGCACAATGAAGATTCATCAATGAGGTAAAGAACCAACCCCGAATAACAGCCAAAGATTTGAAGGCATCATTGGAACTGGGTAACATCTCTGTTCATGAGTCTACAATACGTAAAACATTGAACAAGCAGGGTATCTACGACAGGACACCACGAAGGAAGCCACTGCTTACTAAAAAGAACATTGCTGCATACCTGGAGTTTGCAAAAGAGCACATTGACACTCCACAGCGGTATGGGCAAAATGTTTTGTGGACTGATGAAACTAAGATTTAACAGTTTGGGAAAAACCACAAAGCACTAAATCTGGCATAGAAAGGGCATGGCAGATCATCATGAAATATATCACGGCATATATCATCCCAACCGTAAAGTATGGTAGAGGAAACATCATGATTTGGGCCTGCTTTGCTGCGTCAGGGCCTGGACAGCTTGCAATCAGTGAGCTGAAGATGAATTCCCAAGTATATCAATTCTTATAAACAATTCTTCAGGATAATGTGAGAATGTCTGTACATCAGCTGAAACTGTGTAGAACGATGTGCAGGTCTGATCCACAGCTACAGGAAGCGCCTGGTTGAGTTTATTGCTGCCGGTGGGGCAACCAGTTATTAATTCTAAGGGTTCACTGACTTTTTCCACTGCCATTTTGAATGTTGACTGAGTGTGTTCAATAAAGACATGAGGGATCAGAATTTATTTTGTCATTATTTTAGACACATTATTTGTCAATACTCTTGACTTGGATGATCAGATCACATTTTATGTCAAATTTATGCAGAAAACCATGAAATTCTAAAAGGTTCACATACTTTCTCTTGCAACTGTATTTATATCATTGTCAATTCAACATTAAAATGTAATTTGCCTGAACTGTATTACTCACTTTTTGTAATGATTAAAAGTTACAAACAAAAGTTTATTTATTTTATTCATTAATTCATACATTTTTGATGAGTTAAAGAGCTTTTAGACCACGTGCACCAATGTCTGTATAGGGACAGATATTGCTGCATCATAATGATACCTTCAAATGGAGAAATGTCTATTTAGACGCTTAACTATGTATTGTACTTACATGTGAATCTCTGCATAAGCCCAGGTCATATATTACACCTAATTATTTTGCAATCAAAGCGTTTTAAATGCAAAGATGAATACATTACTGATAAGCAGCGCCAATGATATACATAATAGCAATGATGTGCATAGTGCCAATGATATACATAGTAGCAATGATGTACATAGTGCCAATGATATACATAGTAGCAATGATGTGCATAGTGCCAATGATATACATAGTAGCAATGATGTACATAGTAGCAATGATGTACATAGTGCCAATGATATACATAGTGCCAATGATGTACATAGTATCAATGAGATACATAGTGCCAATGATGTACATACTGCCAATGATATACTGTACATAGTAGCAATGATGTACATAGTGCCAATGATGTACATACTGTCAATGATATACATAGTAGCAATGATGTGCATAGTGTCAATGATGTACATAGTAGCAATGATGTACATAGTAGCAATGATGTACATAGTGCCAATGATGTACATACTGCCAATGATATACATAGTAGCAATGATGTGCATAGTGCCAATGATATACATAGTAGCAATGATGTACATAGTAGCAATGATGTACATAGTGCCAGTGATGTACATAGTAGCGATGAGGTACATAGTGCCAATGATGTACATAGTATCAATGATGTACATAGTAGCAGTGATGTGCATAGTGCCAGTGATGTACATAGTAGCAGTGATATACATAGTGCCAATGATGTACATAGTGCCAATGATGTACATAGTGCCAATGATGTACATAGTAGCAATGATGTACATAGTGCCAGTGATGTACATAGTAGCAGTGATATACATAGTGCCAATGATGTACATAGTAGCAATGATATACATAGTGCCAATGATGTACATAGTGCCAATGATGTACATAGTACCAATGATGTACATAGTAGCAGTGATGTGCATAGTGCCAGTGATGTACATAGTAGCAATGATATACATAGTGCCAATGATGTACATAGTGCCAATGATGTACATAGTGCCAATGATGAACATAGTGCCAATGATGTACATAGTGCCAGTGATGTACATAGTAGCAATGATGTACATAGTGCCAATGATGTACATAGTGCCAATGATGTACATAGTGCCAATGATGTACATAGTGCCAGTGATGTACATAGTAGCAGTGATATACATAGTGCCAATGATGTGCATAGTAGCAATGATGTGCATAGTGCCAGTGATGTACATAGTGGCACGATTCAGCACAGTGCTTTTGAATTTTATTGCCTCTGTCCTACCTTTGTAAGCTGCGCTATCTTCTTGCACATTCTGGTGTGCATTTGATAATCATAAAGCTCGTCTTCTACGTTGGAGAAGTCTGCAGCGGTCCCGTTACATGCATCCAGAGGCAGGCTCATCTTCCCCGAGGCAGTCGTCATAACCCTGGAGCCAAGTCTTCATTTAGAAACTGCTGACAGATCAAAAATCCGGCGATTGTGCTTGCGCTCCTTGATCCACTTCTAGACATTTTAATGATCGTGTCATTTAGCCTAAGAAAACGTTCCACGTGCGCTCGTACCGAACGAAATTATACGACAGGTTGTCCGTAGACTGACCCGTTACCCCGTGAAATCAAAGTCTAATTCTATTGGTTACACGTTCACGGATATTTCTTCTCCCCCGTGAAGCCCCGCCCCTCCGCTCCGCACCGCACCGCACCGCACCGCACCCCGCTGTACAGAACACGCAGCAGCGGCATGCGCGCCTGGCCACGCGCCCGGATTCCTGGATTCGCAAGGCGGGGACGCGCCTTTGTGGAAAGCCAAAACTTTGAATCGAATCGTGATTAAGGCGTATGAGACACGTTATCACGTCTAGACATTTTGGCACATTGGAAATTACTTAAGTAGTTATTATTCTTGGAGGGGTTGTAGTCCAAAAAATTGTATTATCACTCAAAGTAGCCAGTACAAGTCACAAAGTCATTCACCTGCCGAGAAGTCCTCATGACATGGGCGTATCCACGCATTCTTTGGGGGTCGTGTCCCCCCTAATGTTGAGGAAATACCAATCTGTCCCTGCAATATACAGTACAAAATATTTTCTATATGTCCCCCTTTAATGAACCCTGCCAACAGATCTGTCTTTTCTTCATCTATTCTATTTATTCATGTCTATTCCTTTTGAATATATTTGCGTTTGTTAAGGAAGATAGGTGTATCCCCCTCCAGTTGTACACTTGGTTGCACCCAGACTCAACACTAGTTTGTTGATATATTTTAGCAGCTCAGTCTGTAAGAAATGGAGAAAGCAGACAAGTGTAGAAAAGTGCAGCAGAACATACGAGCTTTTAATCAGACAGTAAGTAACTAGATACCGAAACATTAGGTAACCTTGTGTAGTATAGTAGTAGTGTAGTATAGAAGGCATCATACCATGGCTTGGTTTGTTCTTAAGAACGTCAATTAACTGTGGATATTTGCACACCCAGGAAGTAGGCTAGGCTAACGTCACTTCCGGCTTTGACCCCCCAGTTTGGTTAAGCTATAGTTACCCGAGTGTGTTTGAAAATGTAGAAGCCACTGGACGGTGCCAGACTTATATATATATATATATATATATATATACACAGTGCCTTGCGAAAGTATTCGGCCCCCTTGAACTGTTCGACCTTTTGCCACGTTTCAGGCCTCAAACATAAAGATATAAAACTGTCATT
>JAFFST010047411.1:0-12515 GCA_022414735.1 Noturus placidus
GATGTACAGATCAGCAGATAGGCAGATGTACAGATAGACAGATGTGCAGATAGATGGATGTGCAGATAGACAGATGTCCAGATGTACAGATAGACAGATGTGCAGATCGGCATATAGACAGAGGTGTGATAGACAGATGTGCAGATGTACAGAGGTGCAGATGTACAGAGGTGCAGATAGACAGATGTGCAGATAGACAGAGGTGCAGATAGACAGAGGTGCAGATAGACAGATGTACAGATAGACAGAGGTGCAGATAGACAGAGGTGCAGATAGACAGATAGGCAGATGTACAGAGGTGCAGATAGACAGAGGTGCAGATAGACAGATGTGCAGATAGACAGAGGTGCAGATAGACAGACGTACAGATAGGCAGACGTGCAGATAGACAGACATACAGATCAGCAGATAGACAGATGTGCAGATAGGCAGATGTACAGATAGATAGATGTACAGATGTACAGATAGACAGATGTACAGATAGACAGATGTGCAGATAGACAGATGTGCAGATGTACAGATAGGCAGATGTACAGAGGTGCAGATGTACTGTACAGTAAGGCAGATGTGCAGATAGACAGATGTGCAGATAGGCAGATGTACAGATAGGCAGATGTACAGATAGACAGATGTGCAGATCGACAGATGTGCGGATAGGCAGATGTGCAGATAGGCAGATGTACAGATAGGCAGATGTGCAGATAGGCAGATGTACAGATAGGCAGATGTGCAGATAGGCAGATGTACAGATGGGCAGAGGGACAGATAGGCAGATGTGCAGATCGACAGATGTGCAGATAGGCAGATGTGCAGATAGGCAGACGTGCAGATAGACAGATGTCCAGATAGACAGGTGTGCAGATAGACAGATTGGCATATAGACAGAGGTCCAAATAGACAGATGTACAGCTAGGCAGATGTGCAGATAGACAGATGAACAGATCAGCAGATAGGCAAATGTGCAGATAAGCAGATGTGCAGATAGACAGACGTGCAGATAGACAGACGTGCAGATAGACAGACGTGCAGATCAGCAGATAGACAGATGTGCAGATAGGCAGATGTACAGATAGGCAGATGTACAGAAAGGCAGATGTGCAGATAGGCAGATGTACAGATAGGCAGATGTGCAGAGAGACAGATGTACAGAGAGACAAAGGTGCAGATAGACAGATGTACAGATTGGCATTTAGACAGATGTACAGATAGACAGATGTACAGATACACAAAGGTACAGATGGACATAGGTGCAGATAGACAGAGGTGCAGATAGACAGATGTACAGATAGACAGATGTGCAGGTAGACAGATGTGTAGATAGGCAGACGTGCAGATAGGCAGACGTGCAGATACACAGACATCCAGATAGACAGATGTACAGATAGACAGGTGTGCAGATAGACAGATGTACAGATCAGCAGATAGACAGATGTGCAGATAGACAGATGTGCAGATAGGCAAATGTGCAGATAAGCAGATGTGCAGATAGACAGACGTGCAGATAGACAGACGTGCAGATAGAGATAGACAGATGTGCAGATAGACAGATGTACAGATGTACAGATAGACCGGTGTACAGATAGGCAGATGTGCAGATAGACAGATGTGCAGATCGGCATATAGACAGATGTACAGATAGACAGATGTGCAGATAGACAGATGTGCAGATAGGCAGACGTGCAGATAGGCAGATACACAGACGTCCAGATAGACAGGTGTGCAGATAGACAGATCAGCATATAGACAGAGGTCCAGATAGACAGATGTACAGCTAGGCAGATGTGCAGATAGACAGATGTACAGATAGACAGGTGTGCAGATAGACAGATGTACAGATCAGCAGATAGACAGATGTGCAGATAGACAGATGTGCAGATAGACAAATGTGCAGATAAGCAGATGTGCAGATAGACAGACGTGCAGATAGACAGATGTACAGCTAGGCAGATGTGCAGATAGACAGATGAACAGATCAGCAGATAGGCAGATGTACAGATCAGCAGATAGGCAGATGTACAGATAGACAGGTGTGCAGATAGACAGGTGTGCAGATGTATAGATGTCCAGATAGACAGATGTACAGATAGGCAGATGTACAGATAGACAGATGTACAGATAGACAGGTGTGCAGATAGACAGATGTACAGATCAGCAGATAGACAGATGTGCAGATAGACAGATGTGCAGATAGAGAGATGTGCAGATAGGCAGATGTGCAGATAGACAGATGTACAGATAGACAGATGTACAGATAGGCAGATGTGCAGATAGACAGATGTGCAGATAGACAGATGTACAGATAGACAGATGTGCAGATAGACAGATGTACAGATAGACAGATGTACAGATCAGCAGATAGACAGATGTACAGATAGGCAGATGTACAGATCAGCAGATAGGCAGATGTACAGATAGGCAGATGTGCAGATAGATGGATGTGCAGATAGACAGATGTCCAGATGTACAGATAGACAGATGTGCAGATCGGCATATAGACAGAGGTGTGATAGACAGATGTGCAGATGTACAGAGGTGCAGATGTACAGAGGTGCAGATAGACAGATGTGCAGATAGACAGAGGTGCAGATAGACAGAGGTGCAGATAGACAGATGTACAGATAGACAGAGGTGCAGATAGACAGAGGTGCAGATAGACAGATAGACAGATGTACAGAGGTGCAGATAGACAGAGGTACAGATAGACAGATGTGCAGATAGACAGAGGTGCAGATAGACAGATGACAGAGGTACAGATAGACAGATGTACAGAGGTGCAGATGTACTGTACAGTAAGGCAGATGTGCAGATAGGCAGATGTGCAGATAGGCAGATGTACATATAGGCAGATGTACAGATAGGCAGATGTGCAGATCGACAGATGTGCGGATAGGCAGATGTGCAGATAGGCAGATGTACAGATAGGCAGATGTGCAGATAGACAGATGTACAGATAGGCAGATGTACAGATCAGCAGATAGGCAGATGTACAGATAGGCAGATGTACAGATAGACAGATGTGCAGATAGACAGATGTGCAGATGTACAGATAGACAGATGTGCAGATAGACAGATGTGCAGATAGACAGATGTGCAGATAGGCAGATGTGCAGATAGACAGACGTGCAGATAGACAGATGTACAGATGGGCAGAGGGACAGATATACAGAGAGACAAAGGTGCAGATAGACAGATGTACAGATCGGCATATAGACAGATGTACAGATAGACAGATGTACAGATACACAAAGGTGCAGATAGACAGATGTGCAGATAGACAGATGTACAGATTGGCAGATAGACAGCTGTGCAGATGTACAGATAGACAGATGTGAAGATCAGACAGATGTACAGATAGACAGATGTACAGATACACAAAGGTGCAGATAGACAGAGGTGCAGATAGACAGATGTACAGATAGACAGATGTGCAGGTAGACAGATGTGCAGATAGGCAGACGTGCAGATAGGCAGACATGCAGATACACAGACGTCCAGATAGACAGGTGTGCAGATAGACAGATCAGCATATAGACAGAGGTCCAGATAGACAGATGTACAGCTAAGCAGATGTGCAGATAGACAGATGTACAGATAGACAGGTGTGCAGATAGACAGATGTACAGATCAGCAGATAGACAGATGTGCAGATAGAGAGATGTGCAGATAGGCAGATGTGCAGATAGACAGATGTGCAGATAGACAGATGTACAGATAGGCAGATGTGCAGATAGGCAGATAGGCAGATGTACAGATAGACAGATGTACAGATAGGCAGATGTACAGATAGGCAGATGTACAGTAAGGCAGATGTGCAGATAGGCAGATGTGCTGATAGGCAGATGTGCAGATAGGCAGATGTACTCATAGGCAGATGTACAGATAGACAGATGTGCGGATAGACAGATGTGCGGATAGGCAGATGTACAGATAGGCAGATGTGCAGATAGGCAGATGTACAGATAGGCAGATGTGCAGATAGGCAGATGTACAGATAGGACAGATGTACAGATAGGCAGATGTCAGATAGACAGATGTACAGATCAGCAGATAGACAGATGTGCAGATAGAGAGATGTACAGATAGGCAGATGTGCAGATAGACAGATGTGCAGATAGGCAGATGTACAGATAGGTAGATGTACAGTAAGGCAGATGTGCAGATAGGCAGATGTACAGATAGGCAGATGTGCAGATAGGCAGATGTACAGATAGATAGATGTACAGATGTACAGATAGACCGGTGTACAGATAGGCAGATGTGCAGATAGACAGATGTGCAGATAGGCAGATGTACAGATAGGTAGATGTACAGTAAGGCAGATGTGCAGATAGGCAGATGTACAGATAGGCAGATGTGCAGATAGGCAGATGTACAGATAGATAGATGTTCAGATGTACAGATAGACCGGTGTACAGATAGGCAGATGTGCAGATAGGCAGATGTACAGATAGGCAGATGTACAGTAAGGCAGATGTGCAGATAGACAGATGTGCAAATAGGCAGATGTGCTGATAGGCAGATGTGCAGATTGGCAGATGTACAGATAGGCAGATGTACACATAGGCAGATGTACAGATAGGCAGATGTGCAGATAGGCAGATGTGCAGATAGGCAGATGTACAGATAGGCATATAGACAGAGGTGCAGATAGACAGAGGTGCAGATAGGCAGATGTACAGAGGTGCAGATAGACAAAGGTGCAGATAGACAGATGTACAGATCGGCATATAGACAGATGTACAGATAGACAGATCAGCAGGTAGACAGATGTGCAGATAGACAGATTTACAGATAGACAGATGTGCAGATTGGCAAATGTACAGATAGACAAAGGTGCAGATAGACAGATGTACAGATCGGCATATAGACAGATGTACAGATAGACAGATCAGCAGGTAGACAGATGTGCAGATAGACAGATTTACAGATAGACAGATGTGCAGATTGGCAAATGTACAGATAGACAAAGGTGCAGATAGACAGATGTACAGATCGGCATATAGACAGATGTACAGATAGACAGATCAGCAGGTAGACAGATGTGCTGATAGGCAGATAGACAGATGTACAGATCGGCAGATAGACAAATCGGCAGATAGACAGATGTATAGATGTCCAGATAGACAGATGTGCAGATAGGCAGATGTACAGATAGACAGATGTACAGATAGGCAGATGTGCAGATAGACAGATGTACAGATAGGCAGACGTGCAGATAGGCAGACGTGCAGATAGACAGATGTCCAGATAGACAGGTGTGCAGATAGACAGATTGGCATATAGACAGAGGTCCAAATAGACAGATGTACAGCTAGGCAGATGTGCAGATAGACAGATGAACAGATCAGCAGATAGGCAGATGTACAGATCAGCAGATAGGCAGATGTACAGATAGACAGGTGTGCAGATAGACAGGTGTGCAGATAGACAGATGTCCAGATGTACAGATAGACAGATGTGCAGATCGGCATATAGACAGAGGTGTGATAGACAGATGTGCAGATGTACAGAGGTGCAGATAGACAGAGGTGCAGATATACAGATAGACAGATGTACAGAGGTGCAGATAGACAGATGTACAGATAGACAGAGGTGCAGATAGACAGAGGTGCAGCTAGACAGATTTACAGAGGTGCAGATAGACACATGTGCAGATAGACAGATTTACAGAGGTGCAGATAGACAGATAAACAGATGTGCAGATAAGCAGATGTGCAGATAGACAGACGTGCAGATAGACAGACGTGCAGATCAGCAGATAGACAGATGTGCAGATAGACAGATGTACAGATAGACAGGTGTACAGATAGCAGATGTGCAGATAGACAGACGTGCAGATAGACAGACGTGCAGATCAGCAGATAGACAGATGTGCAGATAGACAGATGTACAGATGTACAGATAGACAGGTGTGCAGATAGACAGATGTACAGATCAGCAGATAGACAGATGTGCAGATAGGCAGATGTGCAGATAGGCAGATGTGCAGATAGGCAGATGTGCAGATAGGCAGATGTACAGATAGGCAGATGTGCAGATAGGCAGATGTACAGACAGACAAAGGTGCAGATAGACAGATGTACAGATCGGCATATAGACAGATGTACAGATAGACAGATGTACAGATACACAAAGGTACAGATGGACATAGGTGCAGATAGACAGAGGTGCAGATAGACAGATGTACAGATAGACAGATGTACAGATAGACAGGCGTGCAGATAGAAAGATGTACAGATAGGCAGATTTACAGATCGGCAGAGAGACAGATGTACAGATAAGCAGATGTGCAGATAGATGTACAGATAGGCAGATGTGCAGATCGGCAGATAGACAGATGTATAGATAGACAGATGTACAGATAGATAGATGTATAAATAGACAGATGTACAGATAGGCAGATGTGCAGATAGACAGATGTACAGATAGACAAAGGTGCAGATAGACAGATGTATAGATCGGCATATAGACAGATTTACAGATAGACAAAGGTGCAGATAGGCAGACGTGCAGATAGGCAGACGTGCAGATAGACAGATGCACAGAGAGACAAAGGTGCAGATAGACAGGTGTACAGATCGGCATATAGACAGATGTACAGATAGACAGATCAGCAGATAGACAGGTGTGCAGATAGACAGATGTACAGATCAGCAGATAGGCAGATGTGCAGATTGGCAGATAGACAGATGTGCAGATAGACAGATGTGCAGATAGGCAGATGTACAGATCGGCAGATAGACAGATGTGCAGGTAGACAGATGTGCAGATAGGCAGATGTACAGATAGGCAGATGTACAGATAGGCAGACGTGCAGATAGACAGACGTGCAGATAGGCAGACGTGCAGATAGACAGACGTCCAGATAGACAGTTGTGCAGATAGGCACACGTGCAGATAGACAGACGTCCAGATAGACAGGTGTGCAGATCAGCAGATAGGCAGATGTACAGATAAACAGGTGTGCAGATAGACAGGTGTGCAGATAGACAGATGTACAGATCAACAGATAGACAGATGTGCAGATAGACAGATGTGCAGATTTGCAGATAGGCAGATGTACAGATAGGCAGATGTGCAGATAGGCAAATGTGCAGATAGGCAGATGTGCAGATGTACAGATAGGCAGATGTGCAGATAGGCAGATTGGCAGATAGACAGATGTGCAGATAGGAAGATGTACAGATAGGCAGATGTGCAGATAGGCAGATGTGCAGATAGACAGATCGGCAGATAAACAGATCGGCAGATAGACAGATGTATTGATAGACAGATGTACAGATAGGCAGATGTGCAGATAGACAGATGTACACATAGACAGATGTACAGATAGACAAAGGTGCAGATAGACAGATGTATAGATCGGCATATAGACAGATTTACAGATAGACAAAGGTGCAGATAGGCAGACGTGCAGATAGGCAGACGTGCAGATAGACAGATGCACAGAGAGACAAAGGTGCAGATAGACAGATGTACAGATCGGCAGATAGACAGATGTACAGATAGACAGATCAGCAGGTAGACAGATGTGCAGATAGACAGATGTGCAGATTGGCAGATGTACAGATAGACAAAGGTGCAGATAGACAGATGTACAGATCGGCATATAGACAGATGTACAGATAGACAGATCAGCAGGTAGACAGATGTGCAGATAGACAGATCAGCAGATAGACAGATGTGCTGATAGGCAGATAGACATATGTACAGATCGGCAGATAGACAGATCGGCAGATAGACAGATGTATAGATAGACAGATGTACAGATAGGCAGATGTGCAGATAGGCAGACGTGCAGATAGGCAGACGTGCAGATAGACAGATGTCCAGATAGACAGGTGTGCAGATAGACAGATTGGCATATAGACAGAGGTCCAGATAGACAGATGTACAGCTAGGCAGATGTGCAGATAGACAGATGAACAGATCAGCAGATAGGCAGATGTACAGATAGACAGGTGTGCAGATAGACAGGTGTGCAGATAGACAGATGTACAGATCAGCAGATACACAGATGTGCAGATAGACAGATGTGCAGATTTGCAGATAGACAGATGTGCAGATAGGCAGATGTGCAGATCGGCAGATAGACAGATGTGCAGATAGGCAGATGTGCAGATAGACAGATGTGCAGATAGGCAGATGTGAAGATAGGCAGATAGACAGATGTGCAGATAGACAGACGTGCAGATAGACAGATGTACAGATGGGCAGACGTGCAGATAGGCAGACGTGCAGATAGATAGACGTCCAGATAGACAGGTGTGCGGATAGACAGATCGGCATATAGACAGAGTTCCAGATAGACAGATGTGCAGCTAGGCAGATGTGTAGATAGACAGATGAACAGATCAGCAGATAGGCAGATGTACAGATAGACAGGTGTGCAGATAGACAGGTGTGCAGATAGACAGATGTACAGATCAGCAGATACACAGATGTGCAGATAGACAGATGTGCAGATTTGCAGATAGACAGATGTGCAGATAGGCAGATGTGCAGATCGGCAGATAGACAGATGTGCAGATAGACAGATGTGCAGATAGACAGATGTGCAGATAGGCAGATGTGCAGATAGGCAGATAGACAGATGTGCAGATAGACAGACGTGCAGATAGACAGACGTACAGATGGGCAGACGTGCAGATAGGCAGACGTGCAGATAGGCAGACGTGCAGATAGATAGACGTCCAGATAGACAGGTGTGCGGATAGACAGATCGGCATATAGACAGAGTTCCAGATAGACAGATGTGCAGCTAGGCAGATGTGTAGATAGACAGATGAACAGATCAGCAGATAGGCAGATGTACAGTTAGACAGGTGTGCAGATAGACAGATGTACAGATCAGCAGATAGACAGATGTGCAGATCGGCAGATAGACAGATGTGCAGATGTACAGATGTGCAGATAGGCAGATGTACAGATGTGCAGATAGACAGATGTGCAGATCGGCAGATGTGCAGATCGGCAGATAGACAGATGTGCAGATAGGCAGATGTGCAGATAGACCAACGTGCAAATAGACAGACGTGCAGATAGGCAGACATACAGATAGACAGACGTGCAGATAGGCAGACGTACAGATCAGCAGATAGGCAGATGTGCAGATGTGCAGATAGACAGATGTGCAGATAGGCAGATGTACAGATCGGCAGATAGACAGATGTGCAGATAGGCAGATGTGCAGATAGGCAGACGTGCAGATAGACAGACGTGCAGATAGGCAGACGTGCAGATAGGCAGATGTGCAGATAGGCAGATGTGCAGATAGGCAGATGTGCAGATAGACAGATGTACAGATAGACAGATGTGCAGATAGGTAGATGTGCAGATAGACCAACGTGCAAATAGACAGACGTGCAGATAGGCAGACATACAGATAGGCAGACGTGCAGATAGACAGACGTGCAGATAGGCAGACGTACAGATCAGCAGATAGGCAGATGTGCAGATAGGCAGATGTGCAGATAGACAGATGTGCAGATAGGCAGATGTACAGATCGGCAGATAGACAGATGTGCAGATAGGCAGATGTGCAGATAGGCAGACGTGCAGATAGACAGACGTGCAGATAGGCAGACGTGCAGATAGGCAGATGTGCAGATAGGCAGATGTGCAGATAGACAGATGTACAGATAGGCAGATGTGCAGATAGACAGATGTGCAGATAGGCAGATGTGCAGATAGGCAGATGTGCAGATACGCAGATATACAGATAGGCAGATGTGCAGATAGATGTACAGATAGACAGATGTACAGATAGGCAGATGTACAGATAGGCAGATAGGCAGATGTACAGATAGACAGATGTGCAGATAGGCAGATGTACAGATAGACAGATGTACAGATAGACAGATGTACAGATAGGCAGGCAGACAGAAAGATAGATAGGCAGACAGACAGGCAGGTCAGGGTGCACATAACTTGTTTTACATAATAATCCGACTGAAAGCTGAATCTGAATAAGAGGCTGTGTTTCTACCTAATGTTTAATATGCTTCAGTTGGTTTGTGTAAAACACACAGTGTCCTCCAATAATATTGGCACCCTTGGTAAATATGAGCAAAGAAGGCTGTGAAAATTGTCTTTATTGTTTAACATTTTGATATTTTGTTTAAATTCACAAATCAAACAATGGCAAACAAAACAGGTTAATCAAAAAAAAATTTGTAAAATATAGTTGTGCAACAATTATTGGCACCCCTAAGACTTCATATGAGAAAAATATATTTGAAGTATATTTCCATTGATGTTTTCCTTTTTTTAGTACACTTGGGTGGCTAGGAACAGGAATTTGTTCAAGCATGACTTCCTGTTTTAAATGGGTATAAATATGAGGTAACACATAGGCCAAATTCTTTTAGTCGTTCATAACAATTGGTAAGACCAAGGAATATCCAGTATATCACAAAAGAGAGTACACCCCTCACATTTGTGTAAATATTTGATGATATCTTTTCATGTGACAACACTGAAGAAATGACACTTTGCTTCAATGTAAAATAGTGAGTGTAGAGCTTGTGTAACAGTGTAAATTTGCTGTCCCCTCAATATAACTCAACACACAGACATTAATGTCTAAACCACAGGTGTGAATGGGTAGCAGATGTGTTAAATTTGGTGTCATCGCTCTCACACTCCCTCATACTGGTCACTGGAAGTTCAACATGGCATCTCATGGTAATGAACTCTCTGAGGATCTGAAAAAAAGAATAGTAACTCTACATAAAGATGGCCTAGGCTATAAGAAGATTGCCACGACCCTGACACTGAGCTGCAGCACGGTGGCCAAGACCATACAGCGGTTTAACAGGACAGGTTCCACTCAGAACAGGCCTCGCCATGGTTGACCAAAGAAGTTGAGTGCACGTGCTCAGAGTCATATCCAGAGGTTGTCTTTGGGGAAATAGACGTATGAGTGCTGCCAGCATTGCTGCAGAGGTTGAAGGGGTGGGGGGTCAGCCTGTCAGTGCTCAGACCATACGCCACACACTGCATCAAATTGGTCTGCATGGCTGTCGTCCCAGAAGGAAGCCTCTTCTAAAGATGATGCACAAGCAGATCTTCTAAAGATGATGCCCACAAACAGTTTGCTGAAGACAAGCAGACTAAGGACATGGATTACTGGAACCATGTCCTGTGGTCTGATGAGACCAAGATAAGCTTATTTGGTTCAGATGGTGTCAAGCATGTGTGGCGGTAACTATGTGAGGAGTACAAAGACAAGTGTGTCTTGCCTACAGTCAAGCATGGTGGTGGGAGTGTCATGGTCTGAAGCTGCATGAGTGCTGCCAGCACTGGGGAGCTACAGTTCATTGAGGGAACCATGAATGCCAACATGTACTGTGACATACTGAAGCAGAGACTGATCCCCTCCCTTTGGAGACTGAGCCGCAGGGCAGTATTCCAGAATGATATCAACCCCAAACACACCTCCAAGACGACCATTGCCTTGCTAAAGACGCTGAGGGTGAAGGTGATGGACAGGTCAAGCATGTCTCCAGACCAAAGCCTTATTGAGCATCTGTGGAGCATCCTCATCCGTGATGTCGTCATGGAGGAGTGGAAGAGGACTCCAGTGGCAACCTGTGAAGCTCTGGTGAACTCCAAGCCCAAGAGGGTTAAGGCAGTGCTGGAAAATAATAGTGGCCACACAAAATATTGACACTTTGAGCCTAATTTGGACATATTCACTTAGGGGTGTACTCACTTTTGTTAGACATTAATGTCTGTGTGTTGTTATTTTGAGGGGACAGTAAATTGACACTGTTACACAAGCTGTACACTCACTACTTTACATTGTAGCACAGTGTCATTTCTTCAGTGTTGTCACATGAAAAGATATCATCAAATATTTACAAAAATGTGATGGTGTACTCACTTTTGTGAGATACTGTAGGTGTTATGTGCAGCAAAGGGTTGTTGAGGTTCACAAAATGGGAAGTGGCTATAAGGAAATGGCATTGAAAATGCCCAGTTCCACCATCAGGGCAATAATTTAGACATTCTAGTCAACTGGAAATGTTATGAATCTGGAAACCTGGAATTGGACGTGTGTCTATATTGTCTCAATGCACTGTGAAGAGGATGGGTCAAGTGGCCAAAAAATCTCCCAGGATCACAGCTGGAGAATTGCAGAAGTTAGTTACTTCTTGGGGTCAGTAAGTCTCCAAAAGTACAATCCAAATTCAGCTACATTAACACAAGTTGTTTGGAAGGCTTTCAAGAAAAAAGCCTCTACTCTCATCCAAAAACAAACTCGGGTGTCTTCAGTTTGCCAGACACTACTGGAACTTCACATAGTATTGGGTTCTATGGTCAGATGAAACCAAAATAGAGCTTTTTGGCAATAAACATCAGATGTGGTTTTGGTGCACACAGAGAGGTAGCCATATGGAAAAGTACCTGTTGTGGGGCAGGTGGTAGAGCGGGTTGTCCACTAATCGTAGGGTCGGCGGTTCGATTCCCGGCCTGTGTGACTCCACATACCGAAGTGTCCTTGGGCAAGA
>JAFFST010047414.1:3874-22082 GCA_022414735.1 Noturus placidus
TATGGTCTTATTTTGATAATAACCTCCAGTATATTATTGAATTCTTTTATAGCTACATTATGTGACACACAAATGTCTATAGCCTGCATATGTGTGTGTGTGTGTGTGTGTGTGTGTGTGTGTGTGTGTGTGTGTGTGTGTGTGTGAACATATTATTCTCAATACAAATTCAATGCTGGGTGTAATAGCTTTCCAAATATACTATTTTATAATATTAGGCTTACATACAGCCTGTGTAAAAGGAATGGAATAAACTGGTTTGATTTTGGTTATAACCTGGTTGGGAGCATTATATCAGAGATGGAATGGAATGCAAGACTGGAAATGTTAAAACATGGGTTGCTGTTCAAAGTAATTTTCAAACCCAGATGTATAGCAACCAATTAACTTACCAAGGTGAAAGGAGACCCACACAGGTGCATGAGTATGAATATATAAAGTATTTACAATGATGTTTATGTTACATGACAGAAAATCCTAATGAGTATCTCAGTTAAGTAACACAAGATGATATTTTAGATTTTAGCTGAGGAAACACTTACACAGGCAGCACATTAATGTTGAGTTACAGCTTATTGAAGATGCATGTCTCTGGCTTTTAAGACAGAGTGTCTGACAAAAACAAAAAAAGAAAACAAAAAGGAAATTAGAAATTGGCCATTAATTTAATGTCAAAGCTTCACTGCCAAGCTAATTGCATCCTCTGTGGCTTCATATTGTCATCCAGCTACATCAATGAGTCCAAAATAAAGTGTTTGTCTTTTCTTTTCTGGAGTTCAAAAGCACACTCTCAGACAGACTAATCTATCCCCCTTTAAGACGCCACTCTTTTCCAGTCTCAATATCTTCAGTCTCATAACGTCTGATTCATCCCAGCCTATGACTCAGCAGGGAAGGTTATTAAAAGTTGGATATTGGACATTTACATTTACATTTATTCATTTAGCAGACGCTTTTATCCAAAGCGACTTACAAATGAAAAATACAAGCAAAGTGATATCAAGCAGAGAACAATAAAAGTAGTGCTACTATACAAGATCTATTAATTGAGTACTAGAAGAAGCAAAGTGTGCAGAGTAGAGGTGTAAGTGCATTTTTTTATTTATTTTATTTTATGAGTTGGGTAAGAACTACTAAACGTCGGTCGCTGATCGATCGCAGATTGCGTGTGGGAACGTAAGCCTTCAGGAGAGAGTTGAGGTAGGAGGGTGCTGTTCTTGTAGGTGGACTCCATCCAGCAGCTCCTTGATTTTACATCAATCTATGTACTAGCATTATAAGTAAGAACAAAGAGGTGTAATCAGTTGGATTTGTAAGTTTTAGAAAAACCCAACATGCTAATGATTTTTTTTTCCGCCTGATATGATTCTGTGGACCCTTTAAGCAGAGAGGTGTTTTTTGATAAAATGTTCAATGAATTACAGATAGAGCCACTGCTACTGACTGACAAATACTAATTACACTTCTTAAAATTTTGTGAAATATTATTTATAATATAAATATTATAAACACTATATATATCTAATAATAACAATAATAATAAGTAAATTTAAGCCTGGACTATTGAGTGAGTTTCTTGCTTTAGTAACCATAACTCTTTGTATTGAATTTTTGTGTAAAGCATGTTGAACTCACATTTCCACTTGTTTAGGACTTTGGGGGGGTCGATGTTCTTTGATGTCCAAAGAGATGTCGGTTGTCCAGCGCCACTGCCAGGAAACTGCAAGTCCCTTCTGTCTTTGTTTCTCTGCTTAGATCAGGGGCCTTTTTTGATGTAGTCTACAGGGATACTGGTTATAATTTCCCCTTTCATCTGCTTTTCTGTGATTCATATCCTCTTAGCACGGGTTGACAGACTCTTCAGCAGTTAAAAATACAAAAACAATTAATGAAGCTTATAAAAATAAGCAGCACCCACAGGAGGACAATGACCCATGGAAAAAATGAACATATAAAGAGAGAAAATAAGCATTTTGCAAAGGAAACCCAATGATGGTCTTTTTTCTTTTCTTTTCTTCTCTTTTTTTCCTATATTGTTGAAACATAGTTTAATCATATGATTCATGCAGTCTGCGGATGGCCACAGTGAAGAATTAAAATCTTTTTAGCAGTGCAAAAGTGTGACATCGGAATTGTCTTTGATGAATTGTCTTTATTAACTAGGAGACAGACCTGCATCTTTTACCGTATGAAACAAAATGATCATAATTGGCCCGATATCTAGTACCTACTACTTGTTAGTCAAATGGCAAATCTACAACTTCACATCTAATTGCTGTAGTTCTTAAGTTAGATAGGAATTTCAATGTTCCAGACTTTAAAAACAATATGCCACTGGCTATCTGCATTTGAATTTGTTTAGTGTTCCAAATATCTGATTTTAACTTGAAGTGTGCATGGTCTAAACTAGAAGGTTTATTTATTTTCTTCATCTTCTTTTTTATTATTATTATTAAATATGAATACTACTACTATACCCCTCTAAACAAGGGAGGAGGGGGGCATAAGAAGTAGAAATGTAAACAATGTCAGTACAGTCTGTGAATTTTGGCTCTTACAGTTCCTCAACCTCATTAGAGTTTATGATTAGTCTCAAATTTCGATGTGTTCAAGTGTATATGTACTGTGTACACAGTAATTATTTTTGTTTGTATCTGACCACAGAAATTTCTAAGAGATTGAATTTAGTTTAGTGGCTATTTTCCCTACTGTCACAGTTCCCCCCTGGTGGCTGTATGCAGGCACTGCACCTTTGCTGGTCGTGGCGCACCCTGGTGGCCGGGTGCAGGCACTGCATCTTTGCTCTGCCGGAAGCAGAGAGCAATGACACGTGGACTTTGTTTGCTTTTGTTCTTGTCTCCACCCAAGTCTGTTTGTACACTCCATGTCCCATCAGCCACTGCTCACCCGAAGTCACATGTTTTCATGCACCTGTTTCACGTTGTGGTTAATGAGCACTGATGTGTGTGTGTGTGTGTGTGTGTGTGGGTGGGTGTGTGTGTATATAGTCCTTGTTTTCACGTATTCTTTGTCTTTCGTTGTTTAGACTCATGTCTCTGTGTCACTGTGTTTATGTATAGTAGCCTTAGTGTTTGTTTCATGCCATAGTGTTTGTTTCATGCCATAGTGTTTGTTTCATTCCATAGTGTTTATGTTGATTAGTCTTAGTGTCTTTGTTTCGTTGTTTTTGTTCTTTGTTTTTAATAAATATTAAAACGCAAGTCTGCGCCTGCTTCCACCTCAATCCCACATTCATGACAGAACGAAAGACTATACCTGGAAGCAGCAGACATCACCATGGAGGCAGCGCTAAAGAGGAGAAAATGCAAACCCCGGAAATCCACGCCCAACATCCCATTGTTGGATTCCATGCAATTTCCACAGGAAATTTTCGTGGATCCTCCGGACAGGTTTGACTGTTTTTTCGGCTACCCTGACTATTTTTTGAGCCATTGTCAGGAATATTTTTCAAGCTTGCCGGGCACTAAGCCCACAGAAGGCGAATGGGTTAGGTTCATGGTGTCCCAATTTTTTGGCCCAGCTTGCAGCTGGGCACAACGATTGGCAGCCACCCAATCCCGGGAACTTGAGAACAGTAGGCGATTTATGGCAGCCTTTTTGAAGGAGCTCGGAGAACCAGAGGAGGGCTACAACCTCAACCAGCTGTTGAAAGGAGCTAATGTGGCGACCAAGGCGGACCTAGCTTTTCATGAGCATTATGAAAGGAAGAACCACCCAGAGCGTGGTAGTCCGGACAAGCAAATTCTACATACGCCCACTGCTCACGTGCAATACAAGCTCAAGAGCCCTGTTTCACATGTGCCCATGCCTGAGAGCCCTGTCTCACCCGGGCCCACGCCTGAGAGCCTTGTCTCGCACGTGCCCATGCCTGAGAGCCCTGTCTTGCCCATATCTACACCTGAACTTGAACGCATGATGGCACAATATGAACAGTCACTGAAGGCCTCACCTCGCGCCATGTTATCTCCTGTACCAGGCATCACGTCCGGGAGCCAATTCTTGTCCCTGTCCGAGTCCGGGAGCCAAGTCTTGTCCGAGCCCGGGAGCCAAGTATCGTCCACGTCCGAGCCCGGGAGCCAAGTCTCGTCCACGTCCGAGCTCGGGAGCCAAGGCACGTCAACGTCCAGGCCACAGAGCCAAGGCATGTCCACGTCCAGGCCACAGAGCCAAGGCGCGTACACAAGCAAGGCTACGTCCACGAGCAAGGTTACGTCCATGACCCAAGTTACGTCCATGTTCAAGAGCCAAGTTACGTCCATGTCCAAGAGCCAAGTTACGTCTATGTCCAAGAGCCAAGTTACGTCCACAGCCAAGAGCCAAGTTATGTCCAAGAGCCCAGTCAAACGTTACGCCATTTTGCCCCAGGTCAGGCCTCAAGCCCATGAGCCCCAGGTCAGGCCTCACGCCCATGAGCCCCAGGTCATGCCTCACGCCCATGAGCCTCAGGTCACGTCTCAGGCCTCCGAGCTCCAGACCATGGCTCAGGCCTGCGGGCTCCAAGACGAGTCTCAAGTCCCCGGAGCTCCGGCACATCCTCCTTGCTCAGCTGAGGTCATTGCCCAGTCCCCTGCTCAGCTGAGGATGGTGCTCTGACCTTGCACCGCAGCGTATCCCGCGTTGTTCCCCTCTTCTGCGAAGGTTGTCGCTCAGCCTCACTGTTCCACTGAGGACGCCGCTCAGCCTCACTGTTCAACTAAGGACGCCGCTCAGTTTCCTTTTTCCGCCAAGGATGTCGTCGCTCAGCCTCTCTGTTCCGCGGAAGACGCCGTCGCTCAGCCTCTCTGTTCCGCGGAGGACACTGTCGCTCAGCCTCTTTGTTCCGCCGAGGACACCGTCGCTCAGCCTCGGTCCCCAGGTTCTGCTTAGGATATTCTGCCCTAGGGGCCATGTCTGCCAACAGGGGAGGTGTTTAGTGGCGCTCCCGGAGGAGCGCCCTTGGCTGTACGCAGGCACTGCACCTTTGCCGGTCGTGGCGCACCCTGGTGGCCGGGTGCAGGCACTGCACCTTTGCTCTGCCGGAAGCAGAGAGCAATGACATTTCTAAACACGTGGACTTTGTTCGTGACACCCAACATACAAACTAGTAGCCTTATATAAACCACCGTGACTTTGACAAAGCAGTAACTGATGACCGTCACTGGTTCATGCTAATGAATGTGGGCTATGACTCGACCAGCTCCATAGCTCTCTAGGTGGTGAATCAGTATATGATGTACATGAGTTCGGGCATTGGTAAGGACCATTGCTCACTACACATTGGAACACTGATAATCATGTTGCTGGAAATTGAGTTATGTACTCGCATTGTAAAACGCCACTGAAAAGTGGAATTTTTTTTATTGAGAAAACATTCTAGTGCACTGGAATTTTGCGATTGAGACAGCACTTAAAATGACTGACTCCCTGATCAGTGCTCTAACTATTGAACTAGGGAGCTGATTGAGACACACTCACTGTCTTTTTTATCTGACCACTCTCTTGAGCCTGCATGAAAAGTAAAAACCCCTGTTTGTGCAGCTTTTTTATTTATGTTGGGACCAGATGCCCTTTTAAACTTTTTGCTAGAAAACAAATAGTGTACCTACAGTACTGTGCATATCTGTAGTTACATGCCTACTACTGGCTCTTAAACTCCCAGGATCAGTAAGTGATTTGCATTCTTCATTATTCATGGTAGTTACAGATCATTTCAGAGTTATGGGTGGGGTAAAGAATTTGACAGTCAGCAACTATTAAGTCTAAAAACAAACACTTACAGCCTTTTTTTGCTTTATGCCAGGATTTCTTCTCAATACATGGCTATATTAATACATTGCCATACACTCTATACTATATATATATATATATACAGTATATATATATATATATATATATATATATATACAGTGCATTGCGAAAGTATTCGGCCCCCTTGAACTGTTCGACCTTTTGCCACGTTTCAGGCCTCAAACATAAAGATATAAAACTGTAATTTTTTGTGAAGAATCAACAACAGGTGGGACACAATCATGAAGTGGAACCAAATTTATTGGATATTTCAAACTTTTTCAACAAATAAAAAACTGAAAAATTGGGCGAGCAAAATTATTCAGCCCCCTTAAGTTAATACTTTGTAGCACCACCTTTTGCTGCGATTACAGCTGTAAATGCTGTAAAATGTGGATATAGTGCACCATTAAAAATGATTTAGGGTACATACTGTATATGTAACTTAATACATAAATAAGAGTAAAGGTATACTACATGTGCCTTTCTAGATAAAAGATACATACTAAAGGTACAGAAGTTATGATGGTACCACCCCAGAAACAAGGATTAACCCAAATTAGCGGTCATCTCACATCAGAACTAATCTGTAGCACTAAACTGCACAAGTACTTTTACTCTGTACTTGTGCTTTTCTTTCCTGAACTTTCACATCTTCTGAATTCAAATATATATAAACCTCAAGTATGTCCAGACATCCTCCCATGCACCTTTTCACAGAAAACAGGTGTTCTGAGTTCACCTTCACTCCTACACAGCCCAAAGTTTTAACAAGTGCTCTTATCTAACATATGAAGCTTCATGCTTCAATGGACCACTGTGTAACAGCCAAAGAAAATTCAGAGGCTGCAATGTTTACTCAAGTGTTTGCCAAGAGGCAAAGTGGGATTAATGGTTTACAGGTCTTTATTTAAATAAACAACAGTTTCTTAAGTAGGCAAACACTTTCAGTATCCAATGTTCGTAAACTATTCAATATGAGTCAGATAGAATCAGACATACAAACGCACCCTAGGGACACAGCTACTCAACAATCAACAGCTTCCAAAATGTTCATAACAATGCATCATGAAAATCCATAATGTCAATTATCATAGGAGTGATTCTATGATTGGAAGCTCCCCAATCTAGCCCTTGTAAATCTTAAACATTAAATGTTAATATTTCAGAAAACATGCATTTAGCTATTCATAATGTGTAAACTTATTTCAGGCCATTCTCATATTTAAAAGGATTTGCATTTTGCACTTAAATGAGTCTAAGTTAAAAGTAATTTTTCTAGAATAGAATTAGAAAACAGAGGATATTTGGTTAACTATCATCCCTGCTAATGGCATGAGGACATTGGGGAAGTTCTGATGATTTACTTTGTTTTATTATTATTATTATTATAATTTTCTTTCAATCTATAATTTGGGTAACATGGTTGTGCTTTTCAAAATTATATCGTCAGTCAATTTCACAATATCAATAAAAAGAACGAACAAAAATGAGCTAACATTTGTTTTGCTTCTTCCTATGATCTTTAAGAAATTCATGTTGAACATGTGACTTGTGGAATATTTCAAATAGTTCCTAGGGGTGAATGTGTAAAGATAACAGAGTTAAGTGAATGTCGAGGAACAAAACTGAAATGTAAACGTTTCATAACCTAAAAATTAAGGAAAATGAGGTAAAGTACTTACCTTAGTAATAAGTACTTAAGGTAGTTATAGTGGGGTGGGACAAGCAAAAACACTACTTTGCTGTAGGCTGATAGGTTTTTATTTATGTTAATCTGAAACATGCAAATATGGTGTTGTGAAGGACTTCACCTATGCTCAAAATGTCGTTTACTTTTATTTGACATACATACTATTTGTAAATGTGATATGAATATGATACATATGTCAACCCAATCATGCAATCACTAATAGATAATACAAAAACACATGCTCTTCCCTATTTTCTAAACCAATCTGTGTTTTCTTTGCTGTCTATTTGACTGTTTAGCAGACACTTATATACACAGACATACATTATGTCTGGAAGTGGAACACATATTGTACAATAAACTTAAAGAAGGGCTAGCCTGAGATCAAACATTTTAGGCAATGAAGCAAGATTCAATGCAGTATTGTGACTCCAAAGATCATACATTACATATCAGTCAAATTACAAGCTTACAAGATTACAAGATGTCTTCTGAGCTCTCTGGAGCATTACACTTTTAAACGGCACAAGACACCTAGACTTTGATCAAAAGGTTCAATAAATTACCACTAATCGAGTCAGTCATTATTAAATTACCGTATTTTCCGCACTATAAGGCGCACCGGATTATAAGGCGCAGTCTCAATTACGGGTCTATTTCTGTACTTGACCAATACATAAGGCGCACCGTGTTATAAGGCGCACACGGTTGTTACGCCAATTAAAGCCGCACAACGTTTTAACAGATTTTGGAACTCAGTCCACACATAAGGCGCACCGGATTATTAGGCGCACGGCCGATTTTTGAGAACATTTAAGGCTTTTAGGTGCGCCTTATAGTGCGGAAAATACGGTAAGTTGTTAAAGTGATGGCGAATTTGGTTATATGTTTGCACAGCTATAGAATTTGCTATCATTCTATATGTTGAATGTTCACTTTATTAAGAACAATACATGACTAAACCTACTACACAATCATAACTTTTGCACTCAATTTTCAGCTGTAACCCATACATTTTTATAATTAAAATTTAATTGACTGATTATAACTTGCACAAGTCTGTGTTTCCTGTGGTTTTATCACTGACCTGACAACACAAGTGCTGCCTGGTTATCTTTGCGTTTTATGTGACCTCACATTGTATAATAGCAGCCATTTGGAGAACTGAATAGGGGACTGACTGCATCAATGTTATGTCTCTGTGCTTCATTAAGAAGATACATTTTCATTTATACTGATAATCAACTGCCCTAATCCACCTGAAGCCAAAAGGTTTACATACACCTAGGCTAAAAAAAAAAAAAATTCACAATGACACACATTTGATTTTACCACACATTTTCTGGGTCAATTAGCATATCTACTTTATTTCCATGAGGTCATTTCAAGTTTCAGAATAATAGTTATTTCAGCTTTTAATACTGTACCTTATCAGATTTTCAGTGGTTAAAAAATGTACATAGCCTTTGTTAATTGGTGGCATTGCCTTTTAATTGCTTGAACTTGAATCAAACGCTTGGTGTAGCCTTCTACAACATTCTTACAATACTTTTACAGAATTTTGCTCATTCCTCCTGACAGAACTAATGTAACTCAGTAAGGTTTGTGACCCTTCTTGTTCAGACAGGCTTTTTCAGTTCAGTCCATAAATTTTATATGTGATTCAGGTCAGCATTTTATGATGGCCAGTCCAATACTTTCACTTTGTTGTCTTTAGGCCATTTTGTTTCAACTTTGGAGGTATCTTTAAGGTAATTGTTCTCCTCCTTCCTCATGATGACATTTATTTTCTGAACTGCACCAATCCCGTTTTCCAACAAAACACCCCACAACACCATGCTTCCACGCCCATGATTCATGATTGGATTGATGGGTTATTTAAATTAAAAGCCTCACCATTTTTCCTCCATACGTAGTGCTGATCATTATTACCAGATGGTTCCATTTTTTTTGTATCTGACCAGAGAACACTTCTCTGAAAGACTATTGATCATCTGCATACTTCAGTCTGTTTTTTTTTTTTTTATGCCAGCTTTAGAATAGGGGATTGTTCCTTGTGTGACAGCTTTTCAGGTCATGGTGGATGTACATATTTGGTACTTGATGCCTTCAACGCTTTCACCAATTCTTTTGTTGCTGTCAATTTTTGGACCAAAGTCAGTTCATTTCTGGGAGTTATGCTGTGTTCACCATGGTGCAAATCAACATCTACTCAGCTACTCACGGTATCAGCAGTAAACAAAGTATCACTCATTACTGTTAAATGAGTTTTGCTGGATATAAAAGTGTTTGATTTATATCTGTCAACATAAAGACATAGTTGTTTGTTAAATCTATAACACTGGCTAGACAGTTATTGGCAATCTTGTGGCTAATGAAAAGCAAAAGTTCAGGTGACAATGTTTTTTCCCCACTTCATATGTCGAAAGTGCAGAGGTCGAAAATGATGTCATTCTGAGGTAAACAGAATGCAGCATATATTTGTGCCTCTTTCCTGAATTATTCAGTGTCTGTGTGTTCCCAAGATTTTTTATATTTACAGTTGTTTGCACAGATGCTTGTGGTATCTTTAGTTGCTTGAAAATTGCTTCTAAGGAGGAACCCGACTGGTGGAGCTCCAACCGGTTTTTCTTGTTGTTTTGTGTTGTTTTTCTTGACTTAGTTGCTTGGATTTTTCAAAGTTATCAAGGCGAAAAAGGTACTGGATCTAAAATTACTACCCAGTTGGCCAATCAGAAGCTTCTAAAAGTCATTTATAAATTTCTTTGTAAAGAGACAGTCAACCTGGTGTTTGAAAACTTTGAACATTGGAATTCTGATATAGTGACTTTAAGTTAAAATTAATCTGTCGCTAACTCAGATGACCTCAGATGTGAACAAAGTAGATGCCCTAATTGTGGTGCCAAAAGAAGTGTATGGTAGCATGAAATGTGTTCAGCTATTAAAAACTGAGACTGAATGTTTTTAGCCGAGTTGTATCTACGATTTGGCAACTGTAAGTGCAACTATATACTAATCCTCAACAAGCAACAGTGCAGTGGATCCTCCCTGTGATGTGGTTTTATAGCCACATTATATAGCTAAAAGTATGGTGACCATCACAAACTTATGATGGTATATAGTGCATATATTTTATTTTCAAATGTAATAGACCTTTCACACAATTAATTTCTTTTCACATGCAGGGCATGTAGTTAAATTTTTTCCAGATGTGTTTTTCTTACATGAATAACACATGTTCACATGATGTCATGTGTGTTTACTTGTTTAAATGTGCAGTTTATTATTACATGTATTCACATAATCACATATAAAACGTTTCTCTGCTTATGTTCTTGTCTTTCTAAGTTCATTCTGTCTATCTGAGGCCCTGTGGGGCTTATCATCATGACAAAGGAGGAAACCATCAACTGTGGTTGATGCAGGTGTTTAGAAATTGACCTCAGGATGTCAATAAAGAGAAAGAAGCCAAAATAAGTGAAGACCATTTTTCCTTTTAGAAGTAAGATAATCTAGTTAACTGAAAGTTATATTGGGTTGAGAAAGTTAAGCATTTATTGAATCACAGGACATGAAAGGAGTAGAAAGACATGGTAAGCACATGTGAGAAGCATCAGAATTCCTGTATATTCATCTCCAATTTTCACAATTTGGCTTTTCAGTTGAAAGCTAACAATATAAAATAATCACACTGCAATTTGTTAAAATAACTGTGGGGTTAGGGGTTTCATTGCACTATCTGTAGTGTTTATTCATAAATTGCTGAGACATATTTTAAATGTATACCACCATCTAGTGCTTACACTTCTTAGCATCTGCTGTACATTCACATTCCATTAATGGGAATCCGTTCAGCCAGTCATTCAATGAGCAAAAATGCCATTGCTGTTTGGGGTACAAGAGGTGATATTTGTGGAGAATCAAATCATTATAGTCTTGAATGTTGTGTGGCATTGAAGGCAGACTACATCACAGAAATTGATCAGATGATATACAGTCCCTTCTGAAAATATTTGAATATCAAGGCCAAGATATTTCCAAGATATTCATCTTTTGATCTTGGGTTTAAGATCAAAAGATGAATATAAGACAAAAGATTAGAACTTCAGATTTAATTTCCTGATATTTACATCTAGATGTGTTAAACAACTTTTAAAAGAGTAATATATTGGAACATGTGACTGACAGGTGTTTCTTGTTGCCCATGTGTGCCCTGTTAGATTAATAGCTCTAAATGTCTACTCCTGGTTTGAGCGTTGAGGTGGGTTTCACCTGTGAAGGTGATAAGGATAAAAAGGATAAAACAACATGATGACCAAAAAGCTGTCTAAGGCAATTTTAAAGTTGAGGAAAGAAACAAGCACTGGGCATATCCAATACAACAATTGTGAAACTGATGATGTGCTAACAACCAGTCATGGAACAGGTTGGCCAAGGAAAACATCAGCAGTTGATGACAGAAACATTGTGAGAGCCTCCACAGGCAGGGGTGAAGGTATCACAATCCACCATTCGAAGAAGTCATCGAGAGCGGAAAGATAGAGGCCATATCACGAGATGCAAATCACTCATCAGCAGTGAAAAATCAGAACGCCAGAATGGAATTTGAAAAGAAATACAGAGATGAGCCACAAAAGCTCTGAAACCAAGATTAACCTCTACCAAAATGTTGGAAAGGCCAAAGTGTGGAGAAAGATAGGATCTGCTCATGATCCAAAACATACGAGCTCATTGGTCAATCATGGTGGAGGTAGTTTCATGGTTTGGGCTTGCATGTTTGCTTTTGGAATAATCTCACTAATCTTTATTGATGATACCATGACTCATGATGATAACAGAGGAATGAATACAGAAGTCTACAGAAGTCTTCTCTCTAGTAATTTACTGAGAAATGACACTTTGTGGGCCCAATTTGGACATTTTCACTTAGGGGTGTACTCACTTTTGTTGCCAGCGGTTTAGACATTAAGGTCTGTGTGTTGAGTTATTTTGAGAGGACAGCAAATTTACACTGTTACACAAGCTGTACACTCACTACTTTACATTGTAGCAAAGTGTCATTTCTTCATTGTTGTCACATGAAAAGATATAAGCAAATATTTACAAAAATGTGAGGGGTGTACTCACGTTTGAGAGATACTATATATATATATATATATATATATATATATATATACATATATATATAATTACTGTAACAGTGAACCAGGCACTCCAGTACTGTGAACAGAATAAACGTTGTTACTTTCCATTGCTGCCTATAGTGCATGTTTGAACAAGGCCAAAAGCTTGTGAATCAGCTGGGGAGACATTAGTCACAAGAGCAGAAAAATACAACATTTGTATTAAATAATACATTTCTGCCCTTGATGAAAGCTCAGGCATTACTAAGTAAGTTGTTTTTCATGGAAAGAAATAGCATATCCAATGAAAGCCTAGGTCAGTTTATGCCTTAAATATATTTATACAAGGTTGTATTAACCCCAATGAGGCTCATTGAAACAACAGGGAATCCATATAGATGGAAATCTCATGGTGTTAGAAAATAAAGTAGAGATTGTTTGATGTAAGGACATGAAAGCATTGCTAATGCTGCAACGTGTAAAGAAACACCCATCTAACACTATGTTTCAATCGAAACTGAACACAAACAATCTAGTAATGAAGTTTCTAGTGGAAGGAGAATAATTTCTATGAGCAGAACTGTACTGTAGTTTGGTTCCTGGGAGAAGATTCTTTGGTGCCCTTGTGGTTTGTGGTTCAGGTCAAAGGAGAGGATGCGTTCACAGGTGCACATCCTCTCAGTCTTTGAGCTCTGTGGTTTGAGCAAAGCAAATACACACAGCTGTGTCTCCTCTGCCAGTAAAGCGAAAAGATCCGAGACAGCTGCAAGTATGTGCTGGTGAAGAACTTCTTTTTCACTTGTTTTATCCTATGTGTGATGATTAATGTCCCCATTGCAGAGGCATAATTTGGCCATGATTGTATATTCTCTCACAGATGGCATATACTTACCCAAATTCTCAGTTTCAAACCACCTTTTAAGGCCACAGACACCATGATCTAGGCTTCTAAATGCCTCGATTTTATGGTTTAATACCACATAAAATTATACACTTAAAAGAGGATTTATGGGAAGCTAGACCTCAAAAAAAATCATAATCCTGAAGGCCAAACTTTACCACCTGTAACATATTCATAAATCTTTTCTCATGATGTTTGCTTTGTGACAATTAGTTATTTATTTATTTATTTATTTATTTATTTATTTGTGGAATGAGTTTTAAGTCAAACAGCTGCATGACCTTTGAACCTCAAAGCTGCTCAGAGCACTGGGTCAGGAGTTTGACCTGGTTCTCCTATCTCTAACCTGCCCCTTTTACAAACATACAACAATAAGCAGCCAGTCATGCACAGTACATAACCAATTGCTCTCATTTTCCCTTTTTGGTTACTGCCATGGTAAAGCTTTGTGTTCTTTGGGTATAGTCTTGTGTTCCTTGAGTATATCCTTGTGTTCCTTGGGTATAGCCTAGTGTTCTTTGAGTATATCCTTGTGTTATTAATTAGAGAAATGCAAACTGCTCAATTCGCACCCATGATTTCTTTTTAAGTATATGAAAAAGAAGAAGAAAAGATCCAGTCCATAACCTGATGAGAGGCGCAGGCTATTCTCCCCAGCCATGTTGTAATTAGGGCTTTGATATAACAAGCATTTAAGAGTGCAATGCTTAATATTCCTTCAGGAATTCAACATGCACTTTACGAAAGAGCCGCAATGTGGTATGAACACTTGGGGTTGATTAGCTGTATAATCTTAGTGTGTGTGTGTGTGTGTGTGTGTGTGTTCTTTTTGTCAATAAAAGAAGCTGCACTACAAGGCAAAATGAGTTTGTGCCTGACAGCAAGACTTGGTCATTGTGAATGCTGTTGGGGGACAGGGGGTGTCGGTTGTGTGAAAAAAAACAATGAGCCACTTCATCGTCCAATCATGTGCATGCCAAGCAGGTCACATGAGAGACCGCCAGGCCAGACTAGGCATCAAGTGGTGGACATTGTGGGACTATATGCTTGTTATCCATCATTCATTCTCCAATATGGAGGGAGCACAATAGGTGACTATAGTGAGCACTTTGGGGAATGAACAGACACTATGGACATGTCCCTGAGACCACATGTCTCACTGTCGTATGATAAACCACAAGTCACATGCTTCATTGTTGAATAATAAAAAATAAAAAAAAAAGATTAACTAAGGGGTCAGGATGTCTGTGTGTGTGTGTGTGTGTGTGTGTGTGTGTGTGTGTGTGTGTGTGTGTGTGTGCTGTGTCTGTGTGTCTGTGTGTGTGTGTGTGTGTGTCTGTGTGTGTGTCTGTGTATCTGTGTGTCTGTGTGTGTGTGTGTGTGTGTGTGTTTCCATCCAACGCACATGACCGCAGTTTAAATGTTACATTTACATTCATTCATTTGCACATTTATGCAAAACAGCTTACACGTGTGACAGAAAACAATCCAAGATAAAAACATAGAGCCAAGCAGTAAGTGCTGCAAATTTGCCCCAACCGACCAGAAACATGATGTCAACACTGATGTGGACAGGACATGGGCTGCATATGCCTGAGTCCTTGTCCATTTTCTCTCAAAATTATTTGTGTCTCTTTTTTGATACCCCATAGACAGCTTGGCAAAACCTGCATAAAACCTATGATTATGACTGGAGGGCAGCCACAGTTTGGCTTGCATCTATAATAGGGGTTTAATGCAGTGACATTATCTGTATCTGTTTTGTATTAGTATTCAAAATATCTGTATCTGTATTAAATTTTAAACCCAAAGAAGGCATGACCTAAAAGTTGGGGGGATTTTTTTGTTTTTTGTTTTTTGGCTCTGGAAACACTGTTTGTTGGGTGGTGGGTTGGGGTTGGGTTATGTTGTGTTGGGTGAGGTTGCTGACCCAGATGCAGCACTGACAGCATGGTATGTTCCTCAACCTCAGCTACATAGCTCAAGTTCACAGTGGTTCTCAACTACAGATTTTTGAATAAATGAATATAGTATTTTTTTTACCTGCCTGCAATATTTTCTAATGAAATGTGTCTATTGTCAATATTTAAGTAAACTAGTAGCCTAATTGTGTGGCTGTTACTAAGGATGCTGTGAATGCATTGTGCAGCTTTGTTTGTCCCACAAGTTTCATTCACTATATGGCTAAATGTATGTTTATACCTGCTCAATCACACCCACATGTGCTTTTTCAACATCCCTTTCCAGATTTAATATTGTTATTAAAGGCTACACTCTTCAGGAAGGCTTTTTACTAGATTTTGGAGCATAACTTTAAGAATATGTGCCAATTTAGCTGCAAGAACATTAGTGAAGCATAGGGATGTCAAGATGTTGGACTGCAAGAGGTCCACGAACACAGTCCGCATTCTAGTTCATCAAAAAAGTGATCAATGGGCCTGCTTTTTCCAGGCCACTCAACTTCTTCCCCATGAACCTCTGCAAACCATGTCTTTATAGACCTCACTTTGTGACATTCTAGACGATTCTGTGCTTCCCCATATAGTATATCTCCTGAAGGCTTATGTTCCCACACGCAATCTGCGATCGATCAGCGACCGACTTTTAGTAGTTCCTACTCAGCGCGGCACAAGGTCCCTTTCTAGAACCTTCACACTAACTGTTCCTCAGTGGTGGAATGAACTTCCAACCTCAATCCGGACCGCAGAATGTCTCACCATCTTCAAGAAACAGCTAAAGACCCACCTCTTCCATCAACAATTAACCAACTCATAAAAAAAAAAAAAGGCACTTACACCTCTACTCTGCACACGTTGCTTCTTCGGGTACTCAATTAAAGATCTTGTATAGTAGCATTACTTGTATTGTTCTCTGCTTGATATCACTTTGCTTGTATTTCTCATTTGTAAGTTGCTTTGGATAAAAGCATCTGCTAAATGAATAAATGTTAATGTAATGTAATGTATCTGTCATCAGTATGGGGAAGGCCAGCATAAGGATGTGATGGTCAGGTGTTCACATACTTTTGAAGAAAAATTCATGAAATCCTGTACGAACAGATTATCTAGGTGTATGAAAAACTGAAGAAACTTTATGAAATTAAAGCCTAAAACCAGGCTTAGGGAGTAACCAAATACATATAATGGCATTTCGTAATCAGGATACATCAAAAAGCAAAGTAATCAGACTACAGGTACATTTTGTAAAAAATGGGAATACTATCAGGATCATGTTTTGTTTTTTCTTTATTTAAAACCAAAGAAATGAATCTTTTGACCTAGCACACTAAAGACAGCTGCTTGATTATAGTTCTGGTTCTCTCTTGGCAGTCTGGCTCACATGAGCAACCATGCATGCATGACCTCACATGACCTCCTGGTGCATGCACAAATAAATTTTGCCAAAGTTAATTTGGTATAAATGAACACAAATTGTTCTCTGAAATGCTTTTTGTGTAGGGTGACCATACATCCTCTTCTTCTCTAACATGTCCTCTTTTTCAGACCTTAAAAAAAGCGTTCAGCCGGGATTTCTAAATTTGAGTAAAATGTCCGGGATTCAGCTTTAGTTTCATTATTTGCATTGCTTTAACCCTCTCTGTAATTCCCGCCTTCGCACATACCAACTGGTCGATTATAAAAGGCTTTCAGCAACTATTGGCCAAATTCCTGCCTCTCAACCATTAGCCTACTCTCAAACATGCGAAGGTGAAGCACTGTTGTGTACAGCGTCAAACAGCTGCTTGACAACAGCAGTAAATGACAGCTGTCGAAACAATGCCCATGGCCACATGAGGTCATTTTTAATTTCCTGTTATCACATTGCTTCATATTACGTGGTCATTCAAACATGTAAATGATGGTAGAACACTCTTGGCATCTAATATTTCATTGTATTCCATGGACATTCAAAAGAATGTAGGAAAAAATGTAAAATGTGGGCAGAGTGAAAGCAATTTTATTTCAATATATTTATGTGATGCTAATAGTGTGTCTTTTTCAGTGAACTAAAGCTTGTATTCATTGTAACACTGTTTTGAACCCACCAATAAAAAAAATGTGGCCTCTTTTTGGAAAACCAGAATAACCGTATTTTGTGATGTGATGTTACCAGCATCAGTGACAGCGATCTTTTATTTATATTTTTATTTATTTTATTTAAACAAATCCAAACATTGAACATGTTTTAAGCTCTAAAATAAGCTTTAAATAAAAGTATTTTAGATCATTTTGCTTTCTTTTGACTTTATTTACATATATGACATTGAAGTCATCCAAGAATAATCAGATTACATTACTTTCATATTATGATACTTGGATTACGTTACTGATTAAATCTTTGATGAAGTCATTTGTAACTGTAACGAAATAAATTTTTAAAGTAAGCCTCCAAACCCTATCTAAAACTAATATTAGGTCTAGGTGTGGTTTCCTTAGCAGCTAACTGTCATCACCACACAGTGTCTGTGCGCATAGGTTGACTTTTGGGTTATTTTATTTTTGTATATTTATTCTTGCTCTCTACCTTTCAGAAGTCGCCAAGAAATTACTTAAGTATTATTTTATATATCTTTTTAAATACAGTGCCTTGCAAAAGTATTCGGCCCCCTTGAACTGTTCGACCTTTTGCCATGTTTCAGGCCTCAAACATAAAAATATAAAACTGTAATTTTTTGTGAAGAATCAACAACAGGTGGGACACAAT
>JAFFST010047415.1:0-16089 GCA_022414735.1 Noturus placidus
AATTGGTTAGGTCAGTTGGGTTGTTAGATTTGCGCCATTGCCTTTCAGATGCTCTTAGTTTGGCCCGGCTGTTGCGCAGAGCTTCTGAGAGCCAAGGGCTAGAGGGTGAAAACACATGGAATCTCGGCATCACACGAGAACTGAACAAACACTTGAGACCGCTAGCATGCTACACTATTAGCACGCGGAGCTTTACCCATACTCCTTTAACGGAATAACCCATAATACTGCGCGACGTGCAGTCACCCAAGGGGTTTAAATAGCAAACCTAATCAAACCAAAACATGGACACCTGCGGCAAATAATGATTAAACTTAAATCAATGTAAGTAAGTAAGTAAGATTTATTTATAAAGCACATTTCATACAGCAAAGCTGACCAAAGTGCTGAACAGAGTAAAAGAATAAAATAAACAGACTAAAAAGAAAATAGATAAAAATAAATAAAAACAGACAGCATACAACATTAACATTCAAAATCTGATCCAAAAGCCTGAGAAAACAGATATGTTTTAAGTCTCTTTTTAAAAACGCTAATGGACGGTGCAAGGCGGATGTCCAGCGGCAATTGATTCCAAAGACAGGGTGCTGCAACAGAGAATGCTCTATCCCCCTTAGTTTTTAACCGCGAACGAGGGACATGTAAAAGAAACCTATCAGAAGATCGCAGAGTTCTGTTAGCTGAATGTGGCATGAGAAGATCCTTTAAATATAAAGGAGTTTGATTAGTAAGAGTTTTAAAAACAAACAGCAAAATCTTAAACTGGATTTTAAACCGGACCGGGAGCCAATGAAGCGATGCTAAAATAGGGGTGATATGATCATACTTCTTTGCCCTAGACAACAGCCTTGGAGCTGCATTTTGGACCATCTGAAGACGAGAAAGGCATGACTGTGGAAGACCCATATATAAAGAATTGCAGTAATCTAAGCGAGAAGTTATAAAAGCATGAATTACCTTCTCCAGATCCTGGAAAGACTAAAATGATTTGAGTTTTGAAATGACCCGTAATTGCTAAAAACTATTCTTAACAACAGAATTGATCTGCTTGGTTAAGCATAATTCTGAATCCAGAATGAAGCCAAGGTTCCTAACCTGGGAAGATATTGCGGAGAAATGATTACGGAGCTCGTTGATGAGACCATCTCTTAATCTCACGGGGCCAATGTCCAAACAGGAAGTGAACGAAACAAAACAAGAGTCACGTGACCAGGCAGAAGCCGTGCCGCTGTGCCATCTGCTGGCCGGGGCGTAACTAATATATATATTATATATCTCATGAGAATGAGACAATAAACCATGTTTAAAGTGTTTTATTGTATTGTTTTTCATCCTCAGATTCTTTCTTTCGTTTTTCTGAATGAGTTTTTGTTCCCGCTGAATCACAGCATTCTTTAAATCCGCAGTAATAAAGTTATTCAGTCATTATTCTGGTCCGTTTCAGCACGCTAAACACGACGAGGCCTGGATGATCCTGAAGCACGTTCACGACACTAACTGGAGAGCGAAAGGAGAACCGGAGCGAGTGTTCACCGTGAGTGATGTTCTAACAGGAGCGTTTCACGGCTCCGTCTACAGAGTTTGTCACTTCACTTTTTAATCGAAACGAACGCCGGACTTTCTGTTTACTGCACAGGTTTCTCAGATCAAGACCCCAAAGACGCAGGAGGACGAGTTTTTTGAGATTCAGACCGCCACCGGAACGTCTTTCCAGAGATGGGCGGTCCGCACCGTGACTCTTATCAAACTGGTAAGAGTGTTATTACACACCCCGCTGCGTATCTTACACTCGGGACACGTCTAACACCATGTTCCCATCTACAGGTGTTTAAGAACATCGTGTCCCTTTTAGCTCACGATCTGAGACTCGCTACTCTGCTCATGGCCGTTATCTGGTTTACGATGGCTTTCAGGTAAAAGATGCTTTAAAGCGGTTTTAAGCACTTTTTATTTCAGAGTCAATAAACATACCTCACGATTAACATGTGATGTGATACAAACCCATATTTAAATAGCATAAACTTTATAATAATGATCAAATAAATACCAGTTAGCATGACTGTTGATAATTAACACCAGTAAATACATAATAATAAACATCCCTCATCTAAACACAATACTTTAATGTTTACTGAATTCCTAACGTTCTGAAATGAGCGATCACGTCACGTAGCTATTACTGATGCTAACTGCAAAGAAAGCTCTTGTAATGTTGCAGCTTAATAACATTCGATTTTATGCGTGTTAGCTACTACGGATTAGCCGTGTGGTTCCCGGACATGATCAAGCACCTCCAGAACCAGGAGTACGAGTCTAAGGTGAAGAATTTCCCCAGAGAGAGAATCGAAAACTTCCACTTCAACTTCTCACTGGAGAATCAAATCCACCGAGACGGACAATACATCAACGACAAGTGTGTAGTAACTGCATACCAATGGACAGGAGGAGCACGATGTGTGTGTGTGTGTGTGTGTGTGTGTGTGCGTGTGTGTATTAATATGAACACTAACATGATCATTAACATGAATATTATCAATATCAGTGATGAACATGAACATCAACATGAGGCTTAGCACGATCATTAGCATGAGCACAAATATGAATATTAACGTTCGTTCGTGTGATCATTAGCATTAACATTAGCATTAGCATTAGTGTTCAGTGCTCTATGATGCCTTCACAGCTTTTATTCCTTCATCCTTAGTAACCGCCTGGTCAGAGTCGTGGTGGTTTAAACTCGGCTGCTATTTTGTTTATGTTTTGGGGAAAATCTATATATTCATATAAAAAAAATGTTGTTAAAAACCTTTTAAACCCTTTTAAAATGTTTAAAAGCTTTCTGTTTAGGCCACGCTCACTTTTGTTTGAAATCCGAACACAGATAGCGTGACTATGTCCCATCTCTAGCGTGCGAGGGCGTGATTACTTCATGATCTCTCGCCCAGGTTTATCGGCATCGTGATGAAGTCTGTAAAGTTCGAGGACTCGCTCTTTGAGGACTGTTATTTTGAAGACATCAGGTCTACGGACACGTATTTTGAAAACTGCACCTTTAGCTCCACCACCTTCTACAACACCGGTGAGTGCTAATCGTGTCGAATAATTAAAACGTGTGACGTGAGAAGAGCCCTCGATTGAATTTTCCACGCCGTGTCCTCCGCTTCCGGTCTCGGGCCTGTAGCTGAACCGGTTGCGTGTCGTTTCCTCAGATTTGTACAAGGAGAACTTCATCGGGTGTAGGATGGACAACACAAGCTTCCTCCACCCCAAAAAGGGCTGCCATCTAAACCTTGAGGAGGAGAACGATGTCCTCATTTACCTGGTCAGCTTCCTGGGAAGTCTGGCTGTGCTTCCTGGGAATATCATATCAGCACTGTTCATGGATAAGATTGGGAGAATTAAAATGATCGGTGAGTCAAATCTCTCATTTATGCTACTGATGAGTTCTGGATCCTGATTGGTCAGAAGGTGTTGATTAATTCTCTAGCACTGCAGCTCTGACAGTAGCGCAGGTTTATATTCATAGTTATATTATAAGTTTATATTATATTGTTTTGTTTCTCGCACAGTGGCTCAGTGGTTAGCACATCTGCCTCACACCTCCAGGGTCCGGGGTTTGAGTCCCGCCAGGGCCATGTGTGGGCGGAGTTTGCATGTTCTCTCCGTGTGTCGGGGGTTTCCTCCGGGTACTCCGGTTTCCTCCCCCAGTCCAAACACATGCATGTTAGGCTGATTGGCGTGTCTAAAGTGTCCGTAGTGTGTGAATGTGTGTGTGAGTGTGTATGTGATTGTGTCCTGCGATGGACTGGCACTCTGTCCAGGGTGTACCCCACCTTGTGCCCCATGCTCCCTGGGATAGACTCCAGGTTCCCCGTGACCCTGAGAAGGAGTAAACGGTTGAAAATGGATGGATGGATGGATGTTTTGAAGAGCGAGAATAAAGTGATTCTGGTGAGGGAACGAGCGTTTATAGCTGCTATAACGTAATCAAGAACAGGAAGTGACTTGTAAATGGGTAAAACCAAAGAAGTCAAACACTCCCTTCATAGTTCTGGTGTGTTTTCTGTGTGCAGGAGGCTCCATGCTCATCTCCGCCGGCTGCACCTTCTTACTCTTTCTGAGTTTCAGCCAGGCGGCCATCATCGCCTTGCAGTGTCTGTTCTGTGGCGTCAGCGTAGCGGCGTGGAACGGCATCGAGGTCATCACCGTGGAGATTTACCCCGCCTCTAAAAGGTATATCCAATGGAATCGAGGTCAAAAACCTTTTCCACACTCCTGCACTCTATCTTGAAAAGTCACTACAGTGGATGGCTCGTCAGAACCAGAACTTCCTCGAAGGTCAGGTTTCCAAGTCGAAACTCCAAGTCGTTCAATGTTTAGCGATTTTCATGAGCAGCGAAATGAAAACGTTCCGGCTGTCATCGTGAGTGGTCACGAGCGGCGTCTCAAATCGAGAAAGTATTTACTAATCTAGAAAATCCTCTAGAAAATCAAAAAATATATACTCTTCATAGCCTTTAAAGTCATGAGAGGTTTTTAGAATTCAAACACTAACTATAATAATAGGAAAGTGTTCGAACTCAGTGCTACTGAATGGAATAATACACAAGTAAATGGTAAATGGTGCACTTATATATCGCTTTTATCCAAAGCGCTTTACACTGTGTCTCATTCACCCATTCACACACACACACACACACACACACTCACACACCAATGGTAGCAGAGCTGCATGCAAGGTGCTAACTTGCCATCGGGGGCAACTTAGGGTTCAGTGTCTTGCCCAAGGAGTCATCCGGGCTGGGAATCAAACCGCCAACCCTACGATTAGTGGACAACCCGCTCTACCACCTGATCCACAGCCGCCCGTATACGTATACAAGTATACGATTTGTGACACAACGCTACTTTGTTTATTTAGTTGTGGACGCAGGGTCACGTGCTGCTATACCGCCTCCACATACGTTGGTTTCGCACCACACAGACACAAAGCATTCATTTCTGACGACATACACAAGCGGCGCTCCAAACGTCGTGGCGGCCATCTTGTGTCCGCGTAGTTACACAGTAAGGCTAAGTTCTAATCAAAGTAAAACCTCAGGCAAGATTTATTTTGAGCAGTTAGTAAACATTTTACTTAGCTGAAATGATTTAAAATGAAGATGAATTTGTTAACCCCCCTTGCCTTGTCTTTACAGAGCCACAGCATTTGGTGTCCTAAACGCAGTGTGTAAACTGGCGGCCATCTTGGGAAGTTCCATCTTTGCCTCATTTGTGGGAGTCACTAAAGTCATTCCCATCCTCCTGTCCTGTGCTGCACTGGTGTGTGGAGGACTGCTGGCTCTGAAACTGCCCGAAACCAGAGAGAAAGTTCTGCTGTGATGGGAAACCCACACACACACACACACACACACACACACACACACACACACACACACACTGGCATTAAACTTGATAATATATCTCCGAGCCGAACAAAAACCGGATCTATTCCACGATGAAAGAGTCCCAAACCTGTTAGGATGTTGTTTCCACTGAAAAATGTACTGAACATTCCGGCACCAGAGAGTAAACAGGACCTCATGCAGGATCTCAGGGGGCGGGGCTAACAGCGCTGTTTGTATCCGATTGGTTACAACACATAATTTCAGTAAAAGGATTTTATTTGGTGTCTCGTTGCAATTCCCCCCCCCCTCCATATATACATATATGTAAATTGACTTGTAAATCAATCAGTGCACATAAATGTTTTAATAACGTGTGCAATGTTACGTTATTGTTAGTCTTACACTATAAACAAGTTGGGAAAATTCTCTTCTTAATTAATTATGTGTCTAAAAATTCATCATCAGAACAAATAAACGTTTAAACCTTTAACTAAACAACCAATCAGAGAGAGTAACGGCGCTAACCCACCCGAGCCCTTCCATCATGTTGGGTTTAATGAGGATGCAGTCGTGTTTACGGTCGTCATGGTGACCATTTAAATCGTCTCTCAAACTGAACCAGAACCATGTGCTCCGTTGGTTCTGGTTAGTTAAAGGCGCAGTGAATTAATTAATTAATTAATTAATTAATTAATTAATTAATATATAAACACCCATTGATCCTCCAGAACACGCCAAAGACTAGAAATCACAACATAAAGATCAGAATATAAAGATTAGCAGAATGATAACATCATGCACCTTCACGTGAAGGACGCGTCCTGAGCCGGTTATGATATTTTATTATTCCACATCAGGATTGTTTTGTCTTTTATGATTTTTGTTTACGATCCTGACGTCCGTTTGATTTCCTGAAGTTTAAGAATTTCCCATCATGTGTGTTAGATTTGACGAGGAGTGCACGCTTTGAGACGTTTGTCTTCTCCGTAATTTACGTTTTCATCCATCGGTAATCTCGGGTTCATGCCAGTGGCGACGTAACAAGACTAGGTGTAGGCGGAGCAACAGTCAGCCATGCAAAGTGGGCGGGGGCGAGTGGAATTGAGTTGATGTGGCGACTCAGCAGGAGCGACGGAAGGTGACGTGCGTCTCTTCACCCAACGTTTTGGCTCCATGTTTTGATTCCTAGACACAGCTCTCTCCTGAGCCTGTAGCCGAGACTCGCTCTGCTGCTCGAGCGTTTCTGGTTCGTGTAAAACTGAACCGGTGTCTTGATGTAAATAGATGGCGGCAGTTCCGATCCAATTCATACGCAAGTAATTCTACACTCTGTTGATATTCGGCGTTCAATTAAAAGCGTCAACATGACGTAATTGTGGAGCAAATGGATTCGCTCGCTGTGTCGTGCGCACGGCAGCACACGATTGGTCATTACACACATGCACGACTTTGAGGACGCGTAATTATTTTTCCTGTAATCATGGATATCACATCTTCCCCCTCTCAGGATCCGAGCTCAGTGAACACTGCTTTATGCTTTGTCTGTATTTTCTTGACTCGAATCTTGTCTCCGCCCCTTTCCTGCCATTGGTCTATTTCCAAACATCCTCTGATCTTCTGCTCTGTGTTTCGGTTACAGAATACGATTCGTAGATTTCCTGAAATAAAAATCACACCCTTTTCACACATTCCTCTCACCTCACACTACTGAAAATTGTGATTAAATTGTAACAGCGCCGCCTGCAGTACTGGAGCACTCAAACATTTGATACAAATTGACGTGAAACCGCAGAAGGTATGCGAGCTTGTACGCTCAGGAAGGTCACGTCTCCACATTACGTATGCTGAGAACTTAACTTGTGGACAGACTGCGCAGAATACATCCGGTATTTTATGAGGAGAAATGGATTTTTGTGGAGAAATGGGTTTTTACATACGTTCTGTAGCTAGCTATGTCGTTCGTGCGCTCATATTGCACTAGCCAGGCGCTAGGAGTGAAACCATGGCTACCATTTGAGCAACACGAGGTAGAAAATGGCCACCGGTGTGAACACAGAGTAAAGCTCGACACTCACCACAGTATAAATGTTAAAATCATAACTGCTGGGCTGGATTTGTTTTAATGCTCGTTTTTAAGTGTGCTAACTGTTCGCTGAAGATCCGCATGTCTGCTGCCGCCGTCCGTGTCTGCTTTTCAGTGTCATCAAACCGAGAGAACGGTGCAAATGGCTTTGCGTGTGTTTTGTGTCGCTGTAAATAAAAATCCGATGGATATACGATGCTCTACAGAGTCCGTGTGTGAAGGTGTGAACATCAAACAACAAAAGATTTTAAAGTTTGCATGATGCTAAACTGGAGTCTATATGCTTCCATTACTTTCTACATTAGCATTGTAGATCCAGAAGCTATAAAGAAGCAAACTTCACGCATCGAACACATCACAGCTGATCAGGTACATTTGAAATAAATACGATGCTAATTTAATCTAATTCAAACAGAAGAAGTTATTTATTATGGCAGATTTGCTGCAAGGAGACATCGAATGCTATAAATCATTGTTTAGGTTACGCTTACAGTCATAAACTGATCACTGGTTCTTATTTATCACCCATTCTGCACTCTTAAAGAGACCGTTAGGACAGAAATGCTAATGCTAACAATGAGTGAAAGTGAACAGCCTTAGCATGTCCGTTCGACGATAAACAATAAAGCCTCTTCAGTCAACATTTACAAATATAGGCCCTGACACACACTAACACATGACTGTGGGGCTTATTTCACGTTTGGAGTGTTTATACGCTGTTATTTGGAGGTGTGTGAGGGGTGTGTTTAGTGTTTGTGTCTTCTATTTCAGGCTGTATTTATGTAGACTGCTAATCTCATATGCTAATCGCTAATCAGCATGATTAGCTTTACTACAACAGAGCACCACACACATACACACACATACACACACACACACACACACACACACACACACACACACACACACCATAGTTTTGAACGCTTATAATTTGCTTTATAACATGTGTTCTGAAGCTTTAGCATTCAAATGTAATACACATTTTATCAATCAGGCTTAAAATCTCAAGTGTTTCTGCAGCGTTGCATTTGCTAATCTCTGAGAATGGTCATTTAATTTAACAGCCATAGCAACAAGAAGAAAACCCCCAGTGATTTGGATCAATCCGTTGTGAAGGAGCTGGTGTGTGAATAATAACGTGTTTTATAACGTGTGTTTCGTTATGTTGTGTCCGTGTCATTGTGTAAAGAAAAGCCATAACTCTCTGCTTGTCTTTATTTTCTTTTGGGGTTTTTTTCGTGTCTGACTGGAACGGATTTGTTATTTAACCGTCTCGTCTGTTTTGATTTTATTTTGTGAGTATAAAAATAAATATATTTATTCACGTGCACGAAGGTGTGTGTTTTTGGCTCGTCACCGTAAACCTTTTTTTTTTTTTAAGATAAGAATCCCCAGATGGAAAAGATTAGGGAAACCGGAAGCACCTTAAAAATAAGAATATAAAAGCAAAGACCCAGTTATAGAGGGATTACAGACACACATCTTACTACTCGTGTACATTTTCAGTGAGTCAACTCTCAATACACGAGTGAATCCATAAGAGTCGACTCTTTTGGCTTCCAAATGACTCACTGACTTTTTATTTATTTCATTTTCTAACTGTCCCAAGTCATCACTTGTTGTCCGTGCATCACTTAAACTGTTCGGCGAATTGCGTTACATAATTCTATACTTGTTGACTGATGTGTTTTCAATGTTTATATTATTCCTGCATATTAAAAATAGTTAATTTTATTATTAAAAACAGTTATTTCTTCCTCACCAACTCACAGCCTCTTTTCACCGATAGATTTATAGATTCACAGTAGAGAGATTATTCAGTTAGAAAGAACAACTTCCTGCATCACTTCCTGTTACATCATGCTTATATCTAAAGACGATTATCCGGATGCTGGTCGTGTGTTTTCGGACGGACACTACTCTCCTCCCGATGTGTTTATCCTGGGGGTTAGATGTCTCTCTCACACACACACACACACACACACACACACGTTTGTCAGTCAGCTTGTTCCTTGTTGTTGTTGTTCACACTTAAGGTGTAAAATACTACACGTGACACAGAAGAAAAAACCACATCCGTTCCCATGGGAACGCTGAGCTACAATAGAAAAAATAAACTTTACTCTACCAACCTTTAAAAAAAAACAAATACATCTCTACATTTCCGCAACAAGACTCCATGAACGTTCTGTAAATATCAGTGGTGTACGGTGTGTTCTGATTGGCTGAGAGCGCGAGGGATGATTATACTAATTATATTAATATCCGGATTAGTGACCGAATTAAATATAAAACGTTATAAAAACAGGATAAAGATATTCAGGATCTTTAGTGATATTTTATTACTCATATTTTATCAATTTGTAGTTACATTTAAAAGTTATGGAACAGCCATGAAACTGTCCTGAAGACTGAAACATTAATCAATATTGACTTGGAATTTGTTTGAAAAAATAATAATAATAATAAAATAAATAACCTTATTGATTGGGGGGGAAAATAATCTGCGTAATATCTTTTATAAAAAAATAAATAAATAAATTTACACGACGACAGAATCGCATAAATTCTTCTCATGTCTGGATTTGTGTTTGGGATGAATTCTAATGAACCTAAATGAATCTGAGCTGATAAATCTTCCTCCATGGTGTTGTGGATCTCGGCGGCGTGACGTCGTCTCGGCTCATCGCGTTTAATAAGCTTCATTATCTCATTTAAATGTTTGGTGTGAAATTCCAGCTCGGGGAAAAGGCGTCGGCCGTGATCTGACCCACACCAGGTGCCACTCCACACCTCTGTGATTGGGGGCGGGAATTGGGGTTCAGCAGGGTTTAGCTCCTCCTCTCACTCCGACCCTGTTGTCTCGTTAGCGTGCAGCTGCGACCTACTGACCTCATTGGTTTATCGGTACACTGGTTTATGGGTACAGCGGTTTATGGGTACACCGGTTTATGGGTACACCAGTTTATGGGTACACCGGTTTATCAGTACATCCACTCTGAATTTCATTTAAGAAAAAACATTCCACAAATTTTTATTCCGTAACGCGTGACGTTTCCATCTTTAATTCTGTTAATGTAGTTAAATAACGGAAGCACAGAGCCTCCACTTTCGCACCGAGTAAACCTGTACACATGTGAGTTAAGACTTTGATATTATTTTCATAAACAAACCGTCAATATTTTAAAAATAAATAACTAAAATATGCAAATCACATCACTAGCATCTGACTAACTTTACAGTCTTCAAGGGTTCCTGAAAGAGTTCCAGTTGTAGTGTAGTGGTCATCATGGAACCTTCTGAAACCTTATATGACTGTACACAGAACCTTCAAGGGTTACGATCAAGACTCAAACCGAAACATTCTTCAGACTTTAGGCCACGCCCCCGACCCGACACGCATGCTCATACAGCTTTGTGTTGCTGCAGGAGTTAATGAGTCAGAGGAGTAAAAGTTCACACGTCCGGCCGAGAGTCTCAGTGCGTTTTTGTTTCCCAGATCAGGCATCATCATCATCTTCATTATCATCATCTTCATCTTCCCCCTCCGAGTAGACGGGTAGAGGATATTAGAGACATTTTGAGGAAACAAGTGGTCAAAAGAAGTATTTGAGAGATGCGGCGAGATGACCTCATCGAAGAGCGCCAAGCCAGAAAAAGGGTCACATTCACTATATTATTATTATTTCCTTCAAATAATCTATGTCCATCATCCTGTACTGCAGCTCTTTTTGTCCACAACACGACATTTAGCTCAGACGAGCGCGTGTGAGGCTTGATGTGGTTTCATTTCTAATTTTCTCAAATCCAAAGTCCACACAGAACAGGTGGACGCTCTCTCTCTCTCTCCCTCTCTCTCTTGCTCGGTTTCGTTCCCAGCGTCCTCAGCAGACAGACAGCAGTGGGCTGTAGACGCCTGTGGAGGTGTCACTTCACACCTCCTGGTGTATAAAATCCTCCTCCGACTCCAGCTCTCCAGCCTACACTCGTCCCTCTGAAAGCAAGAAGGATGGATGTTTCCTCTCCACTCTTCAGCTACAGCTCTCTCAGCTCCGATTCAGAGATCTACAACGTCTCATCTCCCGAATCGTCGAGCGAAGGACGGCCGAAGCCGAAGAGGACGCGCTGCAAGAACCCGAGCAAGCAGAGGAGGAATGCCAGCGAGAAAGAAAAGCTGCGGATGAGGGATCTGACCAAAGCGCTCCACTATTTAAGGACGTTCCTTCCACCGTTCGTGGCACCAGCCGGGCAAACGCTCACCAAAATCGAGACGCTGAGACTCGCCATACGCTACATCTCCTACCTGTCCTCTCAGCTCGACCTCGAGATGTCCTACTGTCAGAACAATGACCTCAGATCTCCTCACCACGGCTCGGCTTCACATTCCTGGGAAGAAGGAAATCTCGGGAACGACACTGAAGCCTTCTACATCCAGAAGAATAAAGCTCCTCACAGCGCCGTTTACGAATCCTGGAGTGCGAGAAATGGAAAAACGCTCCACGATGAACAAGAACACATCCCTCCTCCTCACAGTGATGTCGTCTGCGATCACGGACTCTACGAACGACGTCACATGACGCTCCAATCAGGAAGCGGATTTATCCAAGTGGAAACGGAGCAAAGAGACGGGATTAAAATGGAAATTCCCAACTGCGATGAACTCTTCAGCTCCGGCTTCGACTCCATCGTGGATCCGCAAACGTCCCTGTCGCACCAGGTAACCACAATCCACACAAACAGTGCTCTCCAGCAGACACACCATCTTTATTTAGTGAAATGAGTCTAAAAATGCTGTGTTCTGATTGGCTGAGAGGAGTACACATGATGCACCGTGGACATTTAAATCAAACTGGGATGATGTTCCATCGCCTTTGAAGATTTCCTCCATTAAACTCTGGATTATTTGACTTTTAATTTGTGCTCCATGTTAACAACTGAGTTATATCTGAAAATAATGGGAATATTTGTGTGTGTGTGTGTGTGTGTGTGTGTGTGTGTGTGTGTGTGTGTTTTTAGGACTACGGTAAAGTTGTGCAGTGTGAGAGCACAGGACGGGGCTTCTGGATCTGAACCTCATCATCATCATCATCATCATCATCATCACAATAAATTACTTTTCCATGTATAATAATTTATTTATTCTATATTAACAGTCTTATTGTGACATTTCTATTTTAGTAATCTTTTTTGTACAATAAATTAATTTATAATATCTGATATTTATTCTAATGCTTTAACGTTGTTGCGTTGTTGTTTATGGAAAGTATATAAATATGAACATAAACACACATATATATATATATATATATCATGTGTTTAATCCGTTTGTCTTGATTTATTAATATAAATATATCTGGATACATTTCTTTTCTGTTTAATCTGTACCTGTAATAGCACTGACAGACAACACAGAGGATAAAAGTACAGTAATTAAGCGTGATAGATATTTATATGAAGTTAAACTTCCTCTCAGGATTTTACAGATTAAGCCACAGAACAAAACTCAGATAATTCATCAGATTATAAAGAAGGTCATGATGCTTTATTCATAAATCCTACACTGAGGGACGAGTTCTGGTAAATTAAGGTATTTTATCACATTCAATTCAACGTTGGACAATTTTCCCGACCTTCCTCTCAGACTCTCTGGAACAGGAAGTGGGGGTGTGTCTGAATCTCTTTCCCACGCCGATCCTGCCTCGCATGTCTACATGAACACACGCAGACGGATGTACAGTCTTCCTCGCTATTCCCGTCGATCAGTTTGGTAATATTTAATGTTTAGAGATATAAACACCCGACACAGATTTATAAATATCTCTGAATATAACAGGCTCGATGAACATGAGGCAAGGCTGCTACACACTACAGGCGATAACACCCAACAACAAACACGTCACATTGACACACACACACACACACACACACACACACACACACACACACACACACACACACACACACGATCCAGAACTTCAATAGTGATGCTAATAAAAAGCTGGAACTGGAACCAGGTGTGAGCGATCAGTGAGATGTGGAGTGCTGGGGCTTCTGGGTAGTGTAGTTCTGGAACATTCAGCACTGCCGGGACAGATGTTAGAACCACTTCACACTCACTGATCACTTTATTAGCATGTATTTACTTTATATCTCTAGCTAATAAGCTGCCAAACAATTTCACAGTGTTTGTCGTTAATATCAGTAACCACTGATGTTCTCCATGTAACGCAGTTTATTCAGTTCAAAACGTATTTCAAGGTTTTAAACAAAGTAGTTGTTTATCTGCAATAGTTTGCTAATTATTAATACAAGAGATCGAGTGATAAATGGTTGAAACCCCCCACGGATAGTTAAGCATTTTTCCATAATCGGACATCGGTTTTGTAATATCGGCTCCACCGATAAATGCTGCCATCTTGTGGGGGTTTGGAGAATTGTGTGCAGCACTGCATCTGATTTTATTTTTTTTTTTGCATGGTTTTTTGGTAGCTTTTTGTGCTTTATTTGTTTGTCTACCTCATGCAAGCTTTTATTTAAAAAAAGGACAGTTGAGTAACGGTGTATCACTGAGAGTTGATTTGTTTTGTATGCGAGGAGGAAGTGAAATTGTGACCAAGTTGTTAGAAATAAAACGGTGTGTTCAGTTCAGTGGTGTTATCATTGTGTCAAAAACAGAAGTGAAACAATAAATACATTTCGGTTCGGCATATCGGTTATTGGACACATAAATAATCAGTGATTACTCCGGTTTCCTCTCCCAGTCCAAAGACATGCCTGTTAGGCTGATTGGCGTGTCTAAAGTGTCCGTATTGTATTGTATGTGATTGTGCCCTGTGATGGACTGGCACTCTGTCCAGGGTGTACCCCGCCTTGTGCCCGATGCTCCCTGGGATAGACTCCAGGTTCCCCGTGACCCTGAAAAGGAGTAAGCGGTTGAAGATGGATGGATGGTTATTTTAAAAAATCTATATCAGTCGAGCTCTAATTATAACAACTCATAGGCGTAACCACGCATTCTTGGGGGTCGTGCCCCCCCCCAATGTTTAGGACATACCAAATTCGTTGATATATATGAGCAGTCTGTAAGAGATGGAGACAGCAGACAAGTGTAGAAAAGTGCAGCAGCTTCTATTCAGACAGGAAGTAACTAGATTCCTAAATATTAGGTGACCTTAGATTAGTATGTTAAACTGTTGGTCAGTACCCCGGCGATGAAATTGCCTAAAATCCTTTCCCTCTTCTGTGAGTGGTTCAGTCTGGAGGTCAGAGGTCACATCTCCTTTAAATAGACACAAACGTGTCTAAGATGCTCATTCCGGTGAGAGAAGTCTTCTTCTTCTTCACAATTCACAGATCAGAACACTTCTCTCAGAGAAGAGTAACGCAGTCAAGTTCCTGTTGATTCTCGCGGTGAACAGCACGATGGGATCTGATGCTTCCACGATTCCTCGATCCTCCTATCTTCAGCCTGCGCTCCAGACACGCATGGAACTCGGCCATCTTTAGGATGCCAGTACTTATTTTAAACACTTGCAGGAACCGAGGAACGAGTAGACAGGAAGCTTCTAGACGCGCGTGAGGTAGAAATCAAATGGTCTGAACTCTAATCCCTGGAGGAATGTCGATGAAAAGAGCGAGGCTTTAACAGACGGCTAGACGGGAAGACGAGAAGACGGGCGAGGAGTAGAAATTTGTTTAGGCTACAATATTAAAAAAGGGCATGTTTTACTGTGAAGTGGGCGGATCAATGCGTCTGGTCGTCTCGGCGTTTGTGAAAGAGGTTTGCGTTACACACGTCCGAGTCCTGGAGAAATACTGAAACACACTAGTGACTTAAAATGATGTGATTTAGGACAAAAACTCTACATGTATTTAAAAAAAAAGGAAAAATAGGAGACATTTTTCATTCCCGGGTTTCAGTTGAGATTTAATGACTTCTTTAATTAATGTAGACAGGTAATTAGCCGTAGCGCTACGGTCAGTAGTGTGTAGAGTGCGAGACATTCTGGGGTCACCAGAGACGAACATCAGTGACACTTTAGCTCAAAACAAACCTCTCAAAGTCGCTGTACTCCAAATGATCACCGGAACTCAGCTACATTTGGGGTAAGAGCATTGATAATAATAATAATAATAATAATATTATTAATAAATGTGTTTGTTCAGTGGTGATAATGGTACAGTCTGGCACGGGGGGGATAAATAACTAATACTGAGCTAGTGCAGTGTGTGTGTGTGTGTGTGTGTGTGTGTGAGAGAGATAGCTTACACATAAATACACACATTCAGTCCACATACAATAAGAGCTACAGTCCACACACACACACAAATGTGCAGAAGTAAACGCTCCTTCATGTTCAACACCACACACAGGAAGTCCAGATGTAAAGTGACGTGTTAGGGAAGCAGGAGGGGAGGTTGGAGGTGTGGCTCGGTCCATAGGGGTGGGGCTTGTGTGTGAGATCGATGGGCGGGCGTTTGCTGATGCTCAGCCTTCCTGTCCAAAGTCCTCGGTGAATCTCTTCACCTTCAGCAGGTCTTCGGCGTTCACCGTGGGCCGAGTGGTGGACAGAGAGCGCAGCATGTCTGCCTGTGACACACACACACACACACACACAC
>JAFFST010047418.1:2945-14621 GCA_022414735.1 Noturus placidus
GCCCCCTGGGCAGAACGTCCCAAGCAGAACCCGGGGACCGAGGCTGAGCGACGGCATCCTCGGCGGAACAGAGAGGCTGAGCGACGGCGTCCTCGGCGGAACAGAGAGGCTGAGCGACGGCGTCATCAGCGGAACAGAGAGGCTGAGCGATGGCGTCCTCGGTGGAGGGGAACAGTGTGGCATACGCTGCGGTGCAGGAGGGCAGAGCGCCGTCCTCAGCTGAGCAAGGGAACTGAGCGACGACCACAGCTGAACCAGGCGACTGAGCGGCATCCTCAGCTGAACAGAGGGTCTGAGCGGCATTCTCAGTTGAATAGAGACACTGAGCGGCGTCCTCAGCGGAGCAGAGAGGCTGGGCGACGACCTCCACAGAAGAGGGGAACAGCGAGGCATACACTGCAGTGCAGGAGGGCAAAGCGCCATCCGCAGCTGAGCAGGGGGACTGAGACTGGGCCTGGGGCTCGGGGGCCTGAGATGTGACTTGGAGCTCAAGGGCGTGAGGTGTGACCTGGAGCGCAAGGGTGTGAGGCGTAACTTGGCTCTCGGACATAACTTGGCTCTCGGACGTGACTTGGCTCTCGGATGTGGACGTGACTTGGCTCTCGGACGTGGACGTGACTTGGCTCTCGGACGTGCCTTGGCTCTCAGATGTGCCTTGGCTCTCGGACGTGCCTTGGCTCTGCGGCCTGGATGTGGACGTGCCTTGGCTCTGCGGCCTGGATGTGCCTTGGCTCTGCGGCCTGGACGTGCTTTGGCTCTGTGGCCTGGACGTGGACGCTCCTTGGCTCCCGGGCTCGGACGTGGACAAAATTTTGCTCCCGGGCTCGGACGTGGACAAAACTTTGCTCCCGGGCTCAGACGTGGACAAAACTTGGCTCCCGGGCTTGGACGTGGACAAAACTTGGCTCCCGGGCTCGGACAGGGACAAAACTTGGCTCCCGGGCTCGGACAGGGACAAAACTTGGCTCCCGGGCTCGGATATGGTCTCTGGTGAACCCTGACTTTCAGGTTTGGACACGGGTGAGACAGGGTTTTCAGGCATGGACACGGGTGAGACAGGGCTTTCAGGCCGCACCTATTGAGCCTGCAGGCGCATGAGCCTAGCCAGTTCCATCGGGACATATGCCAGGAACCACGTGTATATCAGTGTGTGTGCTTCAGCTGCCCTAGCAGTTCAATTTGATCCGCCAGTCACTTCAGTGTGACAGAAATTTCCTCCGTGTACCGGGCTTCCGAAAAAGAAAATCTGCTGCATCCATTATATCGGTCTTTTGTTCTGTCACGATTGTACGCAAAGGAGGAAGCAGGCGCAGACTTAAGTTTAAACATTTATTACATAACAAAACAAAACAATAAAACAAAGACACTAACACTAATCCACTTAAACCCGGAGGCAGGAAACCAACACTAAGAATAACCACCAACACCGTGACACTGAGACAGGAGTCTAAACACAACGAAAAGACCAGGACTATTTATACCCACACCCAAACATCAGTGCTCATTAAAAACAGCGTGAAACCGGTGCAGGAAAACATGTGACTAGTAATGAGCAGTGGCTGCTGGGACATGGAGTCTGCCGGCAAACTCGGATGGAGACACACACAAAAACGTAAACACAGTCCATGTGTTTAGAACTGTCATGCCTTCTGTCTCCAGCAGAGCAAAGGTGCAGTTCCAGTGTACAGCCACCAGGGGAACCGTGACACTAAGCCACCATGCAACATGAAAAGATATAATCAAATATTTACAAAAATGTGAGAGGGGTACTCTCTTTTGTGAGATACTGTATATTACCATGACAGTCAGTTCTTGGGACTCAAATGACATGCTATCTTCCAGTTCTCATGGAATTGGAAAACTGTGCGGGAAAACTGTGCCACTCAGTTGCTATCAGCAATGCTGTCATTTTTTAAAAATACGCAAAGCAAACAATTTGGCAGCAATCAAAATGAAAATTGATGAGGTAAAAAATGTCAACAAAAATACACTATTAATGCTAAGCTATGTAAATTTTTCCCCATGTTGGTAAGTTACATGTGTGCCACGCCACTGATATATACAGCTGTAACAGTGTGTTCAAAGTCTAAGTCAAAGAATAGCCTAAGTCAAAGAATAAAGCAAAAACAATAATAACAATAATAACAAAACCCGCTCTACCACCTGAGCCACAGCCGCCCTACATACTTGTGGGTAGGGCTGTGACCAAACTTTTAGGGTACCTTCAGAGCATGGTCCTTTGGTCACATGATCCGTCAGTATGTTTTTCTTTGTTTCTTTTTTTGGATATTTCTAACTACTAGCCCATCAATTTCCCCTTGAATTTCCCCTTGGGGATCAATAAAGTATCTATCTATCTATCTAAGTTGTTATCTCAAAATGGTTAATAATGAGTGACTGGTGAATTAGCTCACCATCAAATTTGGTGAATCATTAGACATTAACTGTTAGTGAATTTGGTGAAAATCTGTCTAGGAGGTTTAGGAGGAGTTTGAAAAAGTAGGTGTTTGACCTGAATTTGTGAATTTTGTCATATTTTTTGACTACTAGGTTGCACCGACCCCAAAGTTCTGACGTACTTTCAGGGCATGATGCCGATGACCAGTTTCATAACGATAAGCCAGTCCTTTTGTAAAATGATGCATTAGACAAATTCACAATCGAAATGCCCAAAATGGTCAATCCCAGAATTTTTTTTACATCATTGTGTTCTGTATGTCCCAAAAAATCCAAACTATAGAGGAGTCATGAGCAAAAAGAGCAATTTTACAGTATTCAGCACCACTAGGTGGCACTGTTGAAAAAACTAATCTGGTAGGCTCATAACATGATGGCTATTCTGTCAAGATCAGTAGCATGACTATAGGCAAAAGTAATCAAAAGCTATTAGCATTTATTTATATTGCATTATAGTTTTTGACCACAAAGTGGGGTTGTACTAAAACTTTGTGAGTACATTCAGGGTATGGTGCTGACATACTAATTTTAGTAATGATACACCAAGGTGTTCATAAAATACAGCATTTTAATTCAAACTAATTAATCCAAGTCTAATTCAAAATTACAGACACAAAATGGCTGACCTAAGAAAATGTCAAATGTCTCTCAACTCAGTATGCTGCAGAGAATCTAATGAGACCAGGTTCAAGATTTTATGACAAAGAAATCAGAGGTTATAAGCAAAAATGTGCAATTTAAATATCTTGTAAACACTAGGTGGTGCTGTTCTGAAACTGTGTAGTTGCACTCAAGTCATGATGGCTATGACATATATTAAATCTACCAAAGCCTTACAGAGATATAGCCTCTTGTCCATTTTGGTGGGCTCTCAATCAAATTCGTTTCCATGTTATTTTAGAACAGTTTGACTTCAAGTTGCATTCCATAAATTTTGATCAAAATGGTGTGAAGATAAACTGTTTCCATTTTGGTGAAAATCAGACAAAAGTCTAGGAGGGGGGTTCAAAAAAGTAGTTTTCAAAACATGTCAAAATGGTGGACAGGAAGTTTGATCGATCATGGCTGAATTAAGACAATTGTTCTTGGCATGAACCAAGAAATCTAATAAGAACAGTCCCATGAAAATAAGCTAAAGGAGTGAAAAGCTATTAGGCTTTTTAGAAATAGCATTATATTTTTTGAGTCCCTTCAGAGCGTGGCGCCAAAGACACATAGTGAGTTTCATAATGATATGCCAAGTCTTTTGTGGTGTGTGCAATATTTCATGTGTTTTCAAGCATGTTTACCCTCAAAAATATAATTTGTTTCATATTGATATTTGTCAGGCTGCCACAGACACACCCTTCAACGAAAACTCAAAAGCTTCACAATTTAACATCGCTAAAGGCCTTTTGGTTAGACTCACCAAATATGATGTTGATTTGATTAAATCTCTAGGAGGAGCTTGTTACAGTACAAGACCTGGAAATGGCTGTTGCCAGTAGGTGGTGCTATGACTATAACATAATTTTGGCGTGTAGATGTCTTTAGGCTAGGACTTTTATCAAACATGTATAGTTTGGAGAAGATTGGACATTTTTTTATTTATAACAACTTCCTGCTTCATGGCAAACTTCCTGTTGAGTTTAGGGCATGGGTTCAAGAGACTTTTTTGTACGTATTGGTATGTTGCACATGTGTACCCAATTTGTACATGTAGTTGAAATGTAGCGAGTGGCCCACATTGTTGAAATTTGTAGGTGGCGCTATCAAGCCATTTTGCCACACTCACTTCTGGAACTCTTATCAGATGTAAATTTTGAGTATATTGAGTATATTTTGGTATATTTAGGTCTTCAAAAATGGTAAAAGAAGAAGAAGAAGAAAAAGAAGGATGAACAGAGCAGATCCAAAAGGGCCTCAAAAGGGCCTTTCTAGTTTTGGCCCTAATAATTGTAAAAAAAAATCCAAAAACAATAGGGCTTTATCACCTTCAGTGCAGGCCCTAATAAGTGGAGAAGATCATATAGGGCCTCGCACCATCAGTGCTTGGGCCCTAATAATAAATGTGGCAGATCCAATAGGGCCTTGTACCATTATTGCTTGGGCCCTAATAAACTGTTTTCAAATGAACTTAACTAATTTAAGAGCCTGTTTATATCATTAGCAAATATCACAATATAATTTGAGAAAACATGATTTTATTAGAAGGCCATATCGCCCACCCCATATAAATTTTCCTCCAACCAACCATGTTCTTCCATGCTACTACAGTTCATATTGTATTTTGTATAGCATACTCCTAGTGTTTCAGCTGTATGCCCAAGTGTTATTAAAAATCAATGTTTTCATGGAACATGGGAGATATACCTGTAAGCTTGGCATATTTGGACTTGTTCTTCTCCTTGGCCACAGTCACCTGCTGCTCCACCAGCTTGTCATCCACATCTACACAGGGTTGTGCTCCATTCTGTGTCTCGAGATAATCCATCTCACGTTCCACCCGGTCAACACGGACACCCACTGCATCCAGCTCACTACGCAGTGCCTCCTTGTTTTTGTCTAGGCCCTCAAGCTGAGCCACAATCTGCTGCTTGAGCTCCCGCAGCTCTGAAGTGTAGCGGCTTGTCTGCTCATGCCACAAGGAGATACGATCCTTGTAGTAAAAAAAAGGTGAGGAGTCACAAATTTTAACTTATCTTAGAGATAGTTTACCTGCTTTCTAAGCAAACTCAAATAATCAAAATTAACTGCCCTTTGAGAATTCAGTACTTCAGTACTTTTCAGTACTTAAAGCAGAAAGTGAGTTTTGTACTTGCTTATTGATTTTGTACATTATGCTTATAGTATCTGCAGATATTCTCATAACATGAGAATAAGTGTGAACCAAGTATGTGAACCTCTAGGATTAGCAGTTTATTTGAAGGTGAAATTAGAGTTGGGTTTTTTCAATCACTGCAATGACAACCAGGTGTGAGTGAGCACGCTGTTTTATTTAGATAACTGGGATCTATCAACGTCTGATTTTCACAACATGGTTGTGGAAGTGTATCTTGGTCCAAAAAAGGAGATTTCTGAGGACCTTGGAAAAAGAGTTGTTGATGCTCATCTGGCTGGAAAAGGTTACAAAATCCAAAAAGAACATTGCTGCTCATGTGCAGTTTGCTAACAATCACATGGACAAGCCAGAAGGCTATTGGAAAAAATGTTTTGTGGACAGATGAGACCAAAATCCAATTTTTGGTTTAAATGAGAAGTGTTATGTTTGTATAAATATACAGGACTTATCAACAGTTGTCGGAAACATTTAGCTGCAGTTATTGCTGCACAAGGGGGTCACAACACATACTGAAAAAAAGGTTCACATACTATTGCCAGTGACAGATATGTAATTTTGGATAATTTTCTTCAAAAAATAAATGACCAAGTATAATTTTTTTGTTGCATTTGTACAATCGGGTTCTCTGTATCTACTATTAGGACTTGTGCGAAAATCTGAATATGTTTTAGGTCATATTTCTGCAGATATATAGAAAATTCTAAAGGGTTCACAAACTTTCAAGCACCGCTGTTAAAAGTGGGTGAGTATACAGACATCTTATTTTAGAACATCCAAGAGACAAAAGGAAATGGTGAGGAAGAATAGAAAGACATGGTAACTTGGGGAAGAGCAAAGAATGAAAGAGGAGGATTATGAAATCTGGTAGAAGATAGAGCAATAATAAGAGAGATAGAGCAATAATATAATGTCCATTAATTGCGAGAAGCAACAGTCAGAGAACGTATACTTGTGTTATTGCTGCAAGACACTCTTAATAATTGAAATAATAAAAAGAGGTGGTCAAAAGTTCAGTTTGCAGTCACAAAGACTCATGCATGCCCATCTAAATGGAAATGACTCTGAATGTGCATTTGATTCCAGTTAAAAATGAGTTCTGGGTGTGCTGGCATGGCTGGGAGCACAGGCAACTTCAGCCTTACCTCAATCGCAAGCAGTCTCCTCTCTAAGTAGTCCATTAAGGCCTGTTGCTGTGCTGTAGCCAGTCCACCAAGTAAAACAACAAGGAACTGAAGGACTCTCATCATGATCCAAGAAGGGAAAGTTCTAGTCTACTGCCTGTGAGTGTGTGTGTGGTATAAGTGCAAGGAGAGGGAGGAAGTCCTTACTCTGAGTGTTCACTTCGTCTGGAATGTTGTGAAAAGCCAAATAGGAGGAGCCTGAAACATCTGGAACTGGCATAGCTTTTCTTTATTTAACTATACTTGACTCTCCTTTTCTGTAATTATCACATTCCAAGCTAACACTTCTTATAGAAATGACATTATCTTTTAATGATTAGTATAGTTCATGGCATTAAAAAACATCATAGACAGTTCAAACTATTTTTGATGCAGAGAGAAAGCTTCATAGAAAGATCCTAATTTGCCTTTTCTAAAAGTAAACAGCACTCAGTTACATTATCGTTTCCAGATAAATAAAGCTAAATAAACCTGAAATGCTCCAACAGCCAGCAGTATTACATCATGGAAGACTATGCAGGCCTTTCCTCCATGCAGAACAGTATGAGAACTTTTATATTCATTAAACAACTTTGCACAAATGGCCTTCTCTCTTTAATTAAGACCATAAATTTTTGAAAAGGATTAAAACTGGGGAACTGTGATAGCCATTGCAAAAAATATTGTGTTCACCAAAGATCCACCACTACATTTTATAAAGTGGGTATTAGGTGTTTATTTTTCTTGTATGCAGTCACCTTTTTTTCTCCAAACCTCCCAATGGTCTGCATGGTCAATGAGTTTGATTTTAGTCTCATCTAACCACGTGAAAAGATGTAGTCTTAATGATGCTTGATGAAGTTCAGTTCCTACATTTTGTAAGTTTCTCTCAGACTTTTTTGCAATGTTTCCAAACTATTTGTTTTATAGGAATGGAATCTAATAGCTGATACAATAACCCGACAACCCCAAGAGTCAAATAAACTGGGTAACTTTGAAACTGTGATCTTTGAGTTCCTTTCCTCCCTCAGTTTGTTTTCCAGTTTATAGTTTGTTGTGCAGGTCAGTAGGCTGTCTCTTTCTGTCTCTGTCTCTTTTGTATTCTCTTCTTGTACATTTATTTCATAAATGGAAACAATTTCATATGAGAATGTTTATTTTGTTAGAAGAAGCAAAGCGGTCTGTGGTAACACATAAGTATAAGGTCCACATATAAGCAATATATTAACATTATTTATTTATTTGTTTGTTTGTTTTTAGAAAAATGTGACAAACAATTTAGTTAACCAGAACCTATAGCCTAAATATACTCAGGAAAATTACCATTTCTACCATGGGTGGGTTAAGAAGAGTAGGGGAGAGCAAGGGCAGATCTAAGGTCAGACCTTTAGGGGTACTCAGCCATTAATGAGTTTGACGCACAAATATGCAATGCACAAACTGGTTTTCAATATGGTGGTTGACTGGTGTGATTGCTAGATCCTCTTCCCATTTTTTACATGGTAGTCGCAGAGATGGATTTGGATATTATTTTATATATTTTTACATTTACATTTTATTCATTTAGCAGACGTTTTTATCCAAAGCGACTTACAAATGAGAGCACACTCACACACCAATGGTAGCAGAGCTTAGGGCAGCTTAGGGTTCAGTGTCTTGCCCAAGGACACTTCGGGATGGGATCACCCGGGCCGGGATTCGAACCACCAACCCTATGATTAGTGGATTAGTGGACAACCCGCTCTACCAACTGAGCCACAGCCGCATTTTTTTTATATATTTTGGATAAGACTTTAGTTGGTGGAGAGATATTCAGAAGATCTCATACTAATGAGGGGAGCAAGGGCATAACCATGGTATGGACATTGGGGGAGTCTGAAAATTCACATATTTAGAACATAGTTTTAGGATTATAGTTTTCGAATTCAGATGATTTCTGAGTGATAGAAGCTCCCACAGGATGGGGAAATTGTAGGGTGCTGTGGATGTCCTGTGGGCAGATGTATTCTTTGCTCCATAACCTACCATGAAACCTACTACACCAAGTAGATGCGAGATAAGATGTGTACAGGTAAATCACAGACACTAACTTTTAAACACGCAATAACGACTTTTTAAAAACCCAGAAAGGACGGCTACCTATGAAACTAAATTCAATACTATATTGTAAATACAATTTCCCCACGGATGCGTCCAAGCAATGTTGTGCTGCCTGCATTGTGACCAGGTACCATTATTTTCACAGAAGAGCAATGACTGACATAGATGATGATATTAATTTGCTCAACTGAATATTCTGTTTGTGTCACTGGTGTCATTTATGATGTTAATGTCATCATGCTGTTTAGCTTTCTATGTAATAAGTGTACAAAGTGTACAACAATATATAGCGGTAACCTGAAACGTTAGCTATGTAAAGGGTACTGCAGTTTTCTTTTCTTAATTCTAAAGACAAACTGCCATAACTAGTTCTGAATGGAGAACTACAATATGGCCACAACTCAAACATTAGTTTCATATCTCTCGTTGCCAAGTTAGCACACCTAAGCACTATGCTGAGCCTTATATCTGTAAAATCACTTAGTTGTTTTTAGCCCAAATGTAGTGTAAAGGAACGAAATGCTGTGCAACTTTCCTCACTTTCACTCACATTTGTAACAGTCTCTCACAACGTGAGGGTTCACAGCGAACTCGGCGGGAGGATATTGTCAAGTACCGTGGGTGGAGACAGAGGCAGACACGGGTGACAGAATCCAGGCAGAATAATCCAAGAAAGACAAAGTTTGTGGTTGATAAACAGGCGAGGGTCAGGCGATCAGTCAAACAAACAAAATGAGGCTGGGCAGTAATCGAAGTCAGGGACGGAAAAACTGGTCAAGGGTAACTGTGTAAACATACGAGAAATGGCTTAGAGAATGGCAGAGAAACAAGTCAACTGAAAATTACGCCGCAAAGTCTCTTCTCTTCCAAAGTCTCTCTTATGCTGTGGTGTGAGTGTGTTTGTAATGGCATGCAGGTGTGTGTGATTAGAACTCTAGGGAGGGTGAGCGCATGCATGAGCAGGAGGTGTCATTCGCAGCGGCCATGTTGGAAGTGAGTGTTGTCTACTGGGAAACTGAGTCTTGGCTAAGATAAGACAGAGCCCCCCCCCCCCCCCCCAAAGGGCTCACTCTGGAAGCCGAGGACTTCTTGGGTCTCCGCCGGGGTCATGGGCCCGGAAGATCAGGGTAAGTCGCATGAAAGTCATTGACGAGCAGCGGATCGAGTATGTCCTGTTTCGGAACCCAGCACTGCTCCTCTGGTCTCCCACTGGACCAAATATTCAAGCTGACCCCTCCTGCGCCTGGAGTTTAAGATGTTTTCGATTAAGTAGGCCGGTTGTCCCTCAATTTCCGGGGGACCGGAGGGGTTTTGGTGGGCACCTCCATGGCTAGAGGTCCTTTGACGACCAGCTTGAGATTGGACACATGAAATGAGGGAGCCACACGGTTGTGTCGGGGTAACTCAAGACGATAGGAAATGTCATTAATCTCTTTGATGATTTTATAGGGCCCAATGTATCGTGGCGTGAGTTTTTTTGCAGCCATGTGGCTGCTTTAAGTCCTTGGTGGATAACGAAACCCTATCGCCGGGTTGGTAGCCTCCCCAAAAAAGAATCCGGCAGATGCTGGCAACGTGTAGGGCCATATGTAACCCTGGAGTAGGGCCCTACATGGCACTTCGCTCCTTTTATGTTAGGATGTAGACCCTTCCTCGGGGTGGCATAGCTCCCCGTAGCAAATCGATAGTGCAGTCATAGGGCTGGTGAGGTGGTAATCCACTTGCCTTCTCCTTACTAAATGCCTCGCTGAGGTTCCTCTACTCCACAGGAATGTGAATGGTGGTGGTATTGTTTGGACTTTATATGGATGAGGAAGCTAGCATGAGTACAGGCGCCTGAATACAATGTTTAATACAATGAGGGAACCAGTGCGTGATCTCCTTATGAGTCCAAGAAATGACTGGATTATGGTGCTCTAGCCAGAGGAGGCCTAGGACTACTTGATGTTGGGTGAAAACCGTGACATAAAAAACTATGGAGTGCACTGGTTTGGAGGGTGATAGGTTTGGTGCAGTGGGTGATGAACCCCCTCCCGATGGGGGCACCATTGATGGCTTGGATACGGCGTGGGGTGTGTAGCGGTCGAATGGGGATGTTGTAATGCTGGATGATGGACTGGACAATGAAATTCCCCATCGCTCCTGAGTCGATCAGTGCCTCTGGAGTACAAGACAGGCTTGAGTATTCTAATATGACAGGCAAAAGAAATGCAGATTGAGATGAGCTCTGGGTTTCTTTCTGGGGAGGGTGAGCGCATGCGTGAGCGGAAGGTGTTGTTCGCAGCAGCCATGTTGGAAGTGAGTGTTGTCTAGTGGGAAACTGAGTCTTGGCAGGGCTGAGATATGACAAATATGCAAGTGAATCTAACGTTAATGGTCAAAAACCGGAACTGACGTTAGCCTAGCCTACTTCGTGGGTATGCAAGTATCAACAGTTAAGAACAAACCAAACCATGGTATAATGCCTTCTATACTAAGCTAAGGTTACCTACTATTTAGGTATCTAGTTACTTACTGTTAAAAAAAAAGCTCGTATGTTCTGCTGCACTTTTCTACACTTGGCTGCTGTCTCCATTTCTTACAGACTGAGCTGATAAAATATATCAACAAACTTGTGTTGAGTATGGGCACAACCAAGTGTACAACTGGAGGGGGGGCACACACCTATTTTTCCTTAACAAAGGGAAATATATTAAAAAGGAATAGACATAAATAAATAGAATAGATGAAATATAGAATAGAATACATAGAAAATATCTTTTACTGTATATTGGGGGGGGGGGCGCACGGTGGCTTAGTGGTTTCCTCCGGGTACTCCGGTTTCCTCCCCCAGTCCAAAGACATGCATGGTAGGCTGATTGGCGTGTCTAAAGTGTCCGTAGTATATGAATGTGAGTGTGTATGTGATTGTGCCCTGCGATGGACTGGCACCCTTTCCAGGGTGTACCCGTACCTGGCACCCTGTACCAGGGTGACTTTGCTTACGCCCATGGGAGGGAGGTATAATGTGTTGTCTTTTACATTGATGTTAGAGCATCTAATGCAGGGGTGTCAAACTCATTTTCACCGAGGGCCACATCAGCATAATGGTTGCCCTCGATGGGCCACATTAATATTATGAATGTACCAAAATGAAAT
>JAFFST010047419.1:0-11143 GCA_022414735.1 Noturus placidus
CACTTTGAGAATAACGTCATCGACAATGGGGGTGGAGCATAAGCTAGGTTGTGTATATCATCCTGAATCCCAGGGCATGGTGGAACGTGTGAATGGTACCCTACAAAGTAAGCTGACAAAAATATGTGAAAGCTCTCGCCTAAACTGGGTCTAGGCCTTGCCACTGGCGTTGATGAAGATGCGTTTACAGACCAATCGTATGATGCACTTGACTCCTCATGAAATCCTCACTGGGCGCCCAATGCCCATAGCATTCACCCAAGGTCCATACACAGGGCCACCTTTGGCACAATTGGAGGACAAAATGCAGGAGTATGTGCAAACCCTCACCCAAATCCATAGACATTTGTATTCACAGGTTCGTGAGGCAGTCCATGGAGAGAATGTGGTACGAAAATACATGCGTCTTGTGGTACCCGGGGACCAAGTATACATTCGTAATTTCAAGAGGAAGAGCCCCCTTGCGGGACCCCGAGAAGGACCCTTCACCATGGTCTCTGCAACCCCCACAGCTGTGAAAGTTAAGCGGTGGGATTACTGATATCACTTGAACCACTGCATCCGCACCGGACCAGGTAAGGGATCGCTACTGCAAGACACCACCGATGAACAACCTTTGACCTCAGGCCTAATCAATACAGGGCAGCCCACTGAGACAAAGGTGTCAACCGATAGTTACAGTGATTCAGATGCATCCATGAGCCCCGCCCGTGGCACTCGAGCCCAGACCAAGCGGCGGGATGTTGAAAAACTAAATAGGCTGTATCAGTCTGACGTCAGGAGCCCAACCAGCTCTCCACTTCACTACACTTCTAACTATGATATTGACCTTGTTCTCCTGCCCTGAGTAGAAGTGACAGGTGTCTTAGCTACCGGCCCGCAGGTATTTGTAACCCCAGAGGAGGAGGCTTTTCTGTCCATGCTTGCCACTCTCTGTCAGGACCTTTACGACCACGCCTTGCCTCTGAGCTTAATTGACTTGGATATGCTGCAGTCCCTTGAAGCAGAGTTGAGCTTACCTTCCGAATGTCAGTCTCCACATGAATCCTTGCACTCTCCCCTACCACCGGTTCCGGAGGGGACCGGTGGCATGGGTTCTGCCGAGTAGTAGTGCTTATAGGGCTAGGGTAATTTTTGCAGCAGGGTTAATAGCATTATTTTTCTTTTTCTATGACCCGATGTTTGGAAGGACTAATCATACCTTCAATAATACCCTGGATGCCTATAGCACGCTTTGCCCACAGGTGGTTGCTACTTCCCGCACAGCCCTCTATCCCCGTATTAGGCATGCTCGGTCCTGGGCTGCCCCTGGCTTAAATGTGAGTTCACGTAGCTCGATGTCAACGTTAGCTCTGCTTATACTCACCCATGAGGAGTCCCTGATTGGCAGAAGTCCCCATTTGGCCTCATTCACTTTCTCCCAAGCTCGATCAGTGGAGATTCGTGTGGGACATCTTAGGATTACTGGTATGGCATGGACGAGTAGGTGCTCCTTTGAGATGCCCGCTATTGGCCCCCTGTGGCTAACGTTCCTCTGCTCGGCTACGGTGTGTTCTTACCATGATAGTACAGGTTCACCCTGAGACCCATTCTCCAGCTGCCAATCTACCGTGAAGCCTCGGGGCGCACAACGCTAGCACGTCTCCCACCTGGTCTACAAACCCTCCTCAGCTCCTATCCTGATCAGTGTAGCGTAGAAGTGGTTACTGTAAGGGACCCAGTTGATGAAGAGGATGATCGCAGGAATTATGGCTTCATTAGAATAATCCTCCAACAGCTAGCGGGGGACGGAAATGGGGTGCGGCAGAACCAGTTTCTCCACAGATACCGGTTTAATTGAAGTAGTTTATGAGGCTTTATAGCCTCAAATGGGGGAATTGTTGTGGATAACAATAACATGAAATAAACAGGAGGATGATTAACATGTAAGTTTATTGAGGTTCACAGAATAAGTATGAACAGAATATAATTTTATTGAAAATTCACAGGACTGGTAATCCTGAGGTGAGCGGTAGGGAGAAAACAGGTGATAAAATGGGGTTTGTCCTGGAGACGTGGGATTGCCAGCCGAGGTGTAATAAGGAGAGTACTGAGAGTACTCGGGCCTAGCAGGTGAGAAGAGGAAGAAGGGTCAGAGCCCAGACCAGAGAAGATGACATCATCTGTCTGTGTAGAGGTGTCAATACACATACTCGCGGGGAGGATTCTGTATCTGAGAGGAATGGATAAACGAATAAACCTGGATCATTGGTTTTCCTAAGTCATGGCTGGTGTCTTTTTTTCTATCTGCAACTGGGTTTCCTGATGTGAGTATTTGATTCTATGTTCAATTTTAAGTGTCTTCGGGTAATAGGCTAAATTTAGGCCTTCAGAAGAGGCGGTTTTGGTGAACATAGAGAGAGCCATATGGAAAAGTATCTCATGCCCCACTTTAAATATGGTGGTGGCTTCTTAATGTTTGGGGTTGTTTTTCTGCCACATGACCTGGACATTTTATTAGGATACATTACATCATGGACTCTATCAAATATGAACAGATATTAAATGAAAACCTGACAGCCTCTGCCAGAAAGCTTAAAATGGGCCATAGTTGGATCTTCCAACAGGACAATGATCGAAAACATAGATCAAAATCAACAGAAAACTGGTTTACTGACCACAAAATCAAAGTCCTGGCATGACCATCCCAGTCCCCTGACTTGAACCCCATAAAAAACCTGTGGGGTGAATTGAAGAGGAGAGTCCACCAACTTTTTCTCTCAGATTTTGAAGAATATGGAGAGATTCTGTATGGCGGAATGGTCTCAGATCCCTTGCCATGTAATCTCAAACCTCATCAGGCATTATAAGAGAAGACTCAGAGTTGTTATCTTGGCAAGTATTGACTAAAAGGGTGCCAATAATTGTGGCATACATATTTAACAAAGATATCATTTTTTATAAACCTTGTTCTCAATTGTTTGATATCTATGAGAGCAGAGTATTTCTGTGATTTTTTAAACAAAAGATCAAAAGGTTAAATAATAAAGACAATTTTTTCACAGCCTTCTTTGCCCATGTTTACCAAGGGTGCCAATATTAGTGGAGGGAACTATAAATTGTGGATTGAGTTATTTTTTATTATTATTATTATTATTTAAAACCAACTAGGACTGGTTTAAAGCATGTATGCCCTTGCAGAGTAGACAGAGTCAATCACCACGTAAAACCTGGCCAGTTGACCACAAATGATCTCAAACTGATGCCAAAGTTAAATTAAACAATATGTCAGCACCATGTTCATTGTTTTTATATTATTTGGATTAGCCTCACCCTACTTGTGAGACATGATCTGGCAACCCCAATAAAAGCTTTTTTTAGTCAAACATTAGTAAAATAAATGAATAAATCAATCAATAAATAAACATCTTGCAAATAGATGTAGCTACAACAAGATCTGTGGCATTTTTTTAAGCGAAAAAAAAACAGATATCATAACCAGCACTACAAAGATGTCCAGAGTAAATTTAATATAAGTTTTCCCTATTGTATTTCATGCACTTGATTCTTCAAATCCACCAAAGCAAGGGCAAGCTATGCCATAAGCCACTCTCATACAATTTGGTTTTTAAAGTGGTTCCCATACTATGTGAAGTTTAATTTATAACTTAGCTACATTTAGCTAACTCAAATACTGAGGCTGGAGTCACGGACCAAGGTATGCTCATTGGGCTGGACCCACTTCTGTAGCAGGTTGACATGGTATAATTACCGGTGCTTACCGGGCTGCTGCAGGCAGTAATTCACTGGACCTACCCTCTAGAAAATGGTGTAGGGCCCCTGCTAGCAGGCTAAGAATTAGCAGCAGGCATTTGGGAGCAAGACAAACACCTGGTCACAGAGTTTGAATTCCTGTAGCTGGGCTGGTCGATTGTAGGCCCTCCGCTTCTCTCTTTGGGCAGCCTCCATGTGCTCCAGGATGATGGGGGTGACCTGATCGATCCGCTGCATTTCTTGTATGTAGTCGACCAGGGACCGGAACAAAAAGGGCTGCTCCTACCCTGGTTTGCGGGTAACATCTAGTAGTTCTCGTGTTCGCTCCCTGAAGAGACGTTCAAAAGGGGTGGCGATGAGGATGTAGGGGAGGAGGAGGTTCCAGTTTTGCCTGTCTTCATCTACCACCCATTTGAGCATTCGCTTGAGTGTTTGGTTGAACAGTTCCCCTAGGCAGTCACGGTTGGTAGACAAAGGTCCGTAGGTGTTTCAACTGCATCAACTGACACAGATCACCCATTAACTTAGACATAAAAGGCATACCTTGGTCCTTTAAAGTGTCTTTGGGGATCCCCACATGGCTGAACAGGAGCACCAGCTCCCTGGAGATGTTCTGGGAGGTGTCTGTTCAAAGGGGGACTACCTCTGTGTACCTGCTGGCATAGTAGGGGATCACAAGGGTGTATTTGTGCCCCCGGGCAGACTTTGGGAGCAGCCTTACCAGATCCATACCCACCCTGTGAGGGGCCTTGGGTGAGTGGGGCATGGGTGGTGGGAATCAGGGTGCTGTTCATTGACACTGGGGGAACTGTTGGCAGAAGGCCCAAACATCTGAATCCATGCTGAGCCAGAGGAACCAATCCCGCAGCTTGGCCAGGGTGTTGCGGGCTCTGAAGTGACTGCTGAGCAGGTGGCTGTGGGCCACCTGGGGTACAGCCAGGAGGTCGCAAGGCTGGCAACAGCATGCCGTCTGGTGGTACAAGAGGCCATTGGACACCAGAAAGTAGTTAGCGGGGAAGCGCTGTTCTGGCTCCTGGTCCACGCCGTTGATCATATCAGATAGGGTTTGGTCAGCCGTCTTTGTGCAGTTGCACAAAGACATTTGAGGGCTTCAGATCATAGAGATGAACATTTGTAAGGTGGAGAAGAAATGAAAAGATGTGGGGGGGTGCTTAATCCCATCTGTCAAGCATGTGATGTGGAAATGTGGTGGTCTGGGGTGCTGTGGTGGTGGTGGTAAAGTGGGAAAGTTGTACAGGGTAAAATTAATAATGGACATGGAAGGTTATCACTCTATTCAAGAGCCCAGAACATGCCATTTAGTTACTTATGTCATTCAACAATTACTGTTTTCATCAAATTCTGGAATTGAAGGGACTGAACTGGTTCCTAAAGACCTCCCCTCTACACATGCTAAGAGTATCAGATCAAATCTATGCCATACAACCACAGAACTAGTTCATACTGGTGGATCTGAATGATGCCTATTTGCATGTCTCCATCACCCCAAAACACAGACATTTTTAAACTTTCATGGTTGATGTTATCTGGGCTCAAAGGACTAGAATTACATATGCAACTAGCAGTTTGTGGCCAGTTTGTACATTTTGACATGACATATTGTGGTTACATCAGACTGTCAGATGGCAGCACTGGAATTACATGTAACGGAGACATCCCTCTGGTTTCAGTAAACTCTGCCTCATATACACAAATTCTGCTCAGTTGTAGTGTTTAAGTCTGTACACACCTACCTCTTGGTTAATAATCACACCTTGGTCTTCCACTGCAGCACGTAACTAAACGGCCACTCAGACTTACCACATAATAAGAATGCATACTTATAGCTGTCTATGGCCATAGCACAAGAATGTCTGTCTTGTCAGAATTAAGTAGAGGGAAGGTCTCTCTCTATCAACTATTAGTCGAGACCGACCTTCGGTCACCTTATGGGTCATCACTTCTCCACGTATTTCATTGATGTGATCCACAAAGCATTTCGGCAGAAGTAGTGGGGTAGTTTGCCATTTTCCATTACCAGATAATTGTACTGAGATGTAGCATATGGGAGGAACAAAATATTCTAGTCTGTTTAGAAAAATATTGCCATCTATGGTATCAAAAGCTGGAGCAACACAAACAAGGAGACACAACCCTTATCAAACTGTGTCAGTACTGTGATAAGGCCTAAACACATACTGAAAGATGTGTGTGATTTCAATGCAAGTATAAGCTTAGCTGCTGATCTAGAATTTTTTCTAGGATCTTGGTGATGAAGGAGAGGTTTAATATTGGTGAATAGTTTGACAGCTGACACAGGTCAGACTGGTTTAAAAGATTTAGGTTCATAACCAATGGTAAAGAAGGGCAGCTGTGGCTCAGTTGGTAGAGCGGGTTGTCCACTAATCCACTAACCGTGGGGTTGGTAGTTCGAATCCCGGCCCAGGTGATCCCATGCTGAAGTGTCCTTGGGCAAGACACTGAACCCTAAGTTGCCCCCAATGGCAAGCTAGCACCTTGCATGGCAGCTCTGCTACCATTGGTGTGTGAATGTGCTCTCATTAGTAAGTCGCTTGTAAAATGTAAAAATGATATTTCTGTAAAAGCTGCTTTGAGACAATGTACCATTGTAAAAAGCGCTATACAAATTGATGATTAAAATAAAGAAGGAATTTATTATTTTTAACAGTGGAGCGAAAGGTGTCAAAGAATCCACTAGTCAAAAAATTGTGTATATACACACAGAAGCCAAAACTATGTAGCATCAGGAAGAAAGCCCCCAAAAAATGTCCACAATTGAGAGACCTAGAGAAGTAGCACTCATAAAGTCTTTGTAGACCATGGTTTCAGCACTCAAATGAAACTGTTGACAGAGGCAGGAAACACACTTTCTCTTCTGTTCTGTTCCATAGTCGTTTCTTTTGTTCTCTGTTGTCTTGTTTAAATGCAGATACTGACAAGTTTGTAGGGCTCTATAATGTGATCATTTCACTCACATTTGCAACTGAAAAGTACTTTGTGCAACTGTGAAAAAATATATAGTTGCACCTGTGTGAGTGACCTGTTCAGAGTTGTATAATACAATCAGAATAAAAACTACAACTGCAAAATGCATCTACACCGCGCAAGAGTTACTTTCACACTGTTTTTCATCACCTCAGTCAAATGAACAAGTGTGTAAATACGAAGCCTTTATGATGACTAGGTCAATACACTAAACATAGGACATAGCACACAGTCGACGCCTAGGATTTGGTCAGCGGAGAAACCAACACGAAAGGCTGAGGCTATGGCTTCCGGCAAAAGGCTCAAGGCATTAGGCTAGAGCTAACAGTTAAGGCTAAAGGCTACAGGCTATAACTAAAGGCGAAGGCTAGAGCTAAGAGCTATGGCTAAAGCTAGATGCTAAGGCTAGAACTAGGGACCAGGGCTTGAGCTAAGGGCTATGGCTAAAGCTAGATGCTAAGGCTAGAACTAGGGACGAAGGCTAGAGCTAAGGGCTATGGCTAAAGCTAAAGGCCAAGGCTAGAACTAGGGACGAAGGCTAGCGCTCATGGCTAGAACTGAAGGCAAATACTAAGGCTATGGCAAGGGTACGCGAAGAGGTTTACCAGTCCGTCATACATGCCGTCCTAGACAATGTTCCACGCCGAGTGCAGCACAGCGCGTGTTATATAAACCAGTCCAATCAGCGTGTGGGAATGCATAACAGCTGCCACCGATACGGACCTGTGTTCACGTCATCCCTGGAAGACACGGGGAGGAGACCTGACATAAACAAAAGTCCACACGTTCGCAAATGTCAATGAAGTCCGCTACAGAGAACGCCCCCCAAAAGGCGCTACTCCCGGAGCGCCATAAAACATAACACCTCCTTGGTGGTCCCGGACCCCTAGGCAGAATGTCCCCTGGAAGTTCCAGGAACCAAGGCGGGTCCTGCCGGGCAGCAGGTGGCTCAGGAACGCAGGATGCCGCCTCCCATCGAGGCTCGGGAACACCGGGCACCTCCCACAGAGGCTCGGGAATGCAGGGCGCCTCCCACAGAGGCTTGGGAATGCAGGGCGCCTCCCACAGAGGCTCAGGAACGCAGGGCGCCTCCCACAGATGCTCTGAACACAGGACGCCCTCCCCCCGGTCTCTGTAGCGCTGGAGGCTGCCTGGTTAGCTTCGGGCTGGATCACCGCCGGGCCTGGACACAAAAGAGCAGAGGTTACTGGGCTTACCTCTCACAGAGGCTCGGGAATGCAGGACTCTGCCTTCTGTGGCTCTGGAACGCAGGGCTGGATCACTGCCGGGCCTGGACACAAAAGAGCAGAGGTTACTGGGCTTACCTCTCACAGAGGCTCGGGAATGCAGGACTCTGCCTTCTGTGGCTCGGGAACGCAGGACGCTGCCTGACGTGGCTCAGGAACGCAGGACGCTGCCTGCCGTGGCTTGGGAACGCAGGACTCTGCCTGCCGTGTCTCGGGAACGCAGGACTCCTCCCACATGGGCTCAGGAGCATAGGACGCCGCCTCTAAAGACGAGGGGAACAAGGCGGCATATGCTGCGGTGCAGGTTGGCTCGTCTGCCTCCTGAGGGGCTGAGACGCTCCCCTCGGTCGTATGGGAGGCTGCCGTGATGGTCTCGGGTTGGATCACCGCCTTGCCTGGACACAGAGGGACAGAGGTTATTAGGCTTACCTCCCACAGGAGCTCCCCGGTCTTTGTAGCGCAGGACGCCGTTTCCGTTGGAGAGGGAAACAGAGCGGCATAGGCTGCGGTGCAAGATGGCTCCTCCGCCTCCTGCAGGGATAAGACCACCCCCTCGGTCTTTACAGTGCCGGAGGTTGCCGGGTTAGCTCCCGGCTGGAGCTGAAGGGCCTGATGCTTGACAGGGGCCGCGACTTGGCTCTCGGACTCAGCTTGACTCTTGGACGTAACTGGGCCCGTGGACGTAATTGGGCCCGTGAATCTGGACGGTTCATGGGGCACAAGGGCGTGAAGCGTGACTTGGTTTGTGGATGCCCCTTGGCTCATGGACGTGACTTGGCTATTGGGGTTGGACATGGGCACGGGTGAGACAGGGCTCTCAGGCGTGGGCACGAGTGAGACAGGGCTCTTGGGCATGGGCAGGGACCCTACTGGGCTCTCAGGCTCGGACATGGACGAGATAGGGCCTTCAGGTGAGGACATGTGGGAAACGGGGCCTTCAGACACGGGTACGAGGGAAAAGGGGCTCTCGAGGAACTCGGGTACATGGGAAGCTGGGACCTCGGGGATCTCGGGCATGGTCAGGGACACCACGGGGGAATTCTCCGGCTGGGCCTGTAGCTGCTGCTGAAACAGTGCCATCTGGCACTCTAGTTCCATCTTATCCTCAAAATACTGCTGCCGTAGCGCTGCAAAGAGCAGCGTGGCCCCCCGTCCGGACTGCTCCATCCATCGGAGCTCTGCGAACAGCCTCTGTATGCTCCCCAATGCTGTCTCGATACGGCTGAGATCCCAGACTGCCGGTGATCAGCGCTTTTCCGCTACCTCCACTTTGCCCAGTAACTCTCTTGGGTTCTCACTGGCTCTCTGCTCATGCTCTTTCCCAAGCTTTTTCTCAGGGACTACTTTAGTAAAAGTCACCTCGTCCTTTTCCGAGATCTCCTGCAGCTGAACTGGATTCTTGGGCGTGGCCTGACACGGCCCCCTGGTTGGAGCCGGGCCTTCACAGGCGCAGTAGGTTTAGGCGACTGTGGGGTTTGCTTGTTCCTCCTCCCCTGATTTAGAGGTTTCATCTGCTCATAGTAGATATGGAACGGGAGCTCAGACTTCACCTACACGGGAGCACCCTTCAATGGATACTCGAGGGGGTAATCCCATTCTGGATCTTCAAATTCCTCTATCAACAGGTCCACGAACCTACGACTGTTCTCCAGTCCTCGTGATTGTGTGGCTGCCAATTCTTGTGCCAAACTGCGGGCCGGGCCAGCTAATCGAGAAATCATAAACTTTATCCATTCGCCCTCCGAGGGCTTTGTGTCCGGTAGACTGGAAAAATATCGTTGAAGGTCTCTCAGGAAATATTCAGGGCAGCCGTAGAAGCCATCATACCTGTCCGGCAGATCCACGTGAATCTTCTGTGGGAACTGCATGGAGTCCAGGGCGGGGATCTCCGGCAGGGATCTCCGGGGCTTTCGCCTTTTCCTCCTCAGTGTGATATCCATAATAGTCTGTCTCTCTGGTACACTTGCATGACTTGAGTCATGCGGGCCGGGAATCAAACCACCAACCCTACGATTAGTGGACAACCCGCTCTACCGACTGAGCAACAGCCGCCCCATTAAATTACGGTCTGTACATTAATCTTTGATTCTCTCCACCATCTTGCACCACAAACCACCGTGACTTATCTCTGAAAAATTATCAACCTTATAAAACTGAATCCTGCACTATAATGGCATCATAAAAAGTGACATATATTTACATCAACACATTTGTAGGCTCTCGGTTACCTGAGTATTTCACTGTTTCCACTCTGTCATAGGAAAACATTGCTTCATCTTCATTAATCTTTTCCTCTGTCTCAGTGGCCAGATTTGAGTGAAGGACAGACTAATTTACACTGTAATTGACAGACTGAATCACCAGTTTCTTACAGAAAGATATTATAGAGGAAATGCTTTTCATTTAAAAGGGTTCTGAGGTTTCGATTTCACAAATAGAATAATAAAAGACTAAGTCCATCCATCCATTTGTTGTACCACTTATACTACCCTGGGTCACAGGGAGCGTGAAGCCTATCCCAAGGGACTCCCTGGATGAGGTGCCAACCCAACGCAGGGCACAATCATTCACACATATCCACACACCCATTCACACCCTATAGACAATTTGGAAATCCCAATCACCTACAATGCATGGGAGAGAACCTGGAGCACTGGCTGTAAACCCCTGAAGCATGTGCAACAAGCAAGCTCCATGCACACAGGTGGAGGCGGGAATCCCACCCCTAACCCTAGAGGTGCGAGGCAAACATGCTAACTACTAAGCCACTGTGCCCCCCAAAGACTAAATCAGCTTGTTATATTTATTTTGGTGGGGAAAAGGGTATTAAAGTTGTCTAAGTCGGAGTTCAGTCTGAGCGACAGATGGAGTGAGATGCAACTTTCAGGACTCCTGCAACTACATTTAATATAATTCTATAGGCGCTTTTTTTGTTGTAGAGATTTTTTTGTGAAGTGTTGTGGAGTGTTTTCTAACACTGTAGTTTAGACAGTAATTTTTGAGGTCCAAAATGCCACCAAAAGTCAAAAGTGGGAACGTTTCATCTGTTCCGCTACAGCGGCCTGCTCCACACACTACATTCTCGCCTCAGAGTGATCTCGCTTCCCCAGGCGAGGGTGCTGTTATGCCCGCTGTCC
>JAFFST010047419.1:11163-27730 GCA_022414735.1 Noturus placidus
CCCCCCCGGTTTCAAGGAGGAGCTGCTTGTCTCACTCCAACACGAGATGGTAGCCATTTTCAGAACTGAGCTTCAGGCGGCCTTAGGCGAAAACCTGACTTTTATTAAGTCCGAGCTACAGACTGTAAAGGCGGAATTAACGGTCTGTATTACTAATATTCAGTCAGAGGTGAGTGTTCTGAAAAATACAGTGAGGGAAATGGAAACTTCGCTCTCTACCTATTGTGATGACATTGCTACACTACAGGCTAAAGTAGAGCACCTTTAGGCCGAGTTAAGCAGAGTGGATCTTAAATGTGAGGACCTCAAAGCTAGATCACGGCACAATAATATTAGGATCATCGGTGTCCCAGAGGACTCGGCCAGCTCGTCCATGCTGACTGCTGACTCCACTCTGCTTAAGGAGGCTTTTAAACTGGAAAAAGTGCCACTTTTGGACCGCGCTCATCGTACTCTGCAGCCGAAGCCCAAACCTGGTGAGCGTCCATGTCCTATTATCGCCCAAATCCATTGCCATGCGGACTCTGTGGACATTCTGCAATGGGCAAGAGCTCAACAGCGGGTGAAGGTTGGTGACATGGTTATCTCTGTCTTTCCTGATTACACCGCAAAGACAGCCCGTGCTCATGTTACCTTTAATGATATCCGCCGGCAGCTTCGAGAGATACCGGGAATACGGTTTGGACTGCTTTATCCGGCACGCCTCCTTGTTACACACAACAGAACCGAGAGGGAGTTTAAATCAGCGGAGGACACCAGAGCTTTCATTAAGACACTAACCAAGTAGGAACACTGATAATATAATGGGCTGAGTTTCCGTCACCAGACGTGAAATGGATGAGTAAACTCTACAACACAAGATGGTGAAGTGATTATGTTTATGTGCCTTGCACTTTTTTCATTGTTTAGTTTGCAGGAGCCCGACCTTGGTGGTTTACTACCATAGGTTCGGCAGCTGTTACTTTTTCTGTTAGGAATCTGACTCCATTAACGGAGTTCGCACTGGGATCCCCATCGTTTGGGGATGGGGGTGTGGTAAGTGCAATGGGGGTGGGGGTTTGTTTAGAGTGTGTGATTGTTTTCTCTTTTATTTTTTATTACTTATTTGTATATGTTCTTTTAATTTTTTAATTACTTCTTTAGTTTTTCTCCTCTCCTTTGTTTCCTCTCCCCTTTTCCTTCTCTCAGAGGCAAATCTTCGATCTCATTTCCTTCCTGTCGTAACCACTTGATAGATGGCCACCAACTCTGTAAATTCTGGCCCACAGGTGAATTTTGTGAGCTGGAACATTAAAGGTATGGGGAGCCCTATAAAAATATCTAGGATATTTGCTCATCTGAAACGGCTCAAAGCAGGCGTAGTGTTTATACAGGAAACTCACATGCACAACACAGACCAGGTTAGGCTTAAATGTCCATGGATTTCTGAGGTGCTTCACTCTAATTTCAACTCTAAGGCCAGGGGGTTGCCATTTTAATTGGTAAGTCAGTTAACTTTTCAGCTTCCAAAGTAATATCAGATGAAAATGGCATATATTTAATAATTTCAGGTAAATTGTTGCACATACCTGTAATATTAGTTAATATTTACGGCCCAAATTTTGATGACCCACATTTCATGAATAAGCTCTTTGAGCACCTCCCATCATTACATGATGCTCTCCTTATATTTGGGAAGACATAAATTTTGTTGTTGATCCTAGGTTGGACCGCTCTACCCCCAAGACCACGACGCCCTCACTAATGTCAAGTGCGCTTTCTGATTTCATAGCCAAGACTGGTTGTATTGATCCTTGGAGATTTTATAATCCCAGGATCAACGGATATTTTTTCTTTTCACAGATGCATAAGTCCTTTTCTAGAATTGACGGACAGCAAATTTAATACATTTATTACAGCTTCAATTGACGATTTTATTGAGACCAATCAGAATGAAGCTGATCCTATTTCCTGTTCACTTCTGTGGGAGTTACTTAAAGCGTACTTGTGGGGCCAAATAATTTCCTACTCCGCACATTTAAGCAAAACACGTACAGCCAAGTTTCAAGAGCTATTGAATAACAGATGCATCTGGCATACTCCCTTAAATAACATCTGGCATACTCCATACAGACTCCAATATCATTAATTCAGTCTTTTGCTCATTCTACTCCTCTTTATATATGACGGAATTTTCATCTGGGACTTCTGACATGAATACTTTTTTAGGCAGTGTCAACTTCCCTGTCATTAACCCGGAGGTGGCTGAAGATCTCGACTCACCTTTAACCTTAGAGGAAATCAACCTAGCCATAAATAGCATGCAAAGCAATAAAGCTCCTGGCCCTGATGGATTCCCAGTAGAATTTTTCAAACGATTTAAATCTAAATTGTCCCCTTTATTGCATTCTGTATATCAGGAGTCTCTGCAGGAGGGCTCTCTTCCTCCTACCTCTCGACAGACCTCTATAAGTCTGCTTTTAAAAAAATTGATAAAGATCCGGATCTCTGTAGCTCATATTGACCCTTATCCCTGATGAATGCGGATGCTAAGATTCTTGCTAAGGCTCTGGCCAGTCGCTTGGAAAGAATTCTTCCTGTCATAGTCTCGGATGAGCAAACTGGATTTATAAAAGGGTGTCAGTTGTTTTACAATGTCCGCACCCTTTTGAACATTATCTACTCCACAAAACTCCACCACAACCTCTAAATTGGTGATTTCAGTCGATGCTGAAAAAGTGTTCGACAGGGTTGAATGGGACTACCTGCTAACAGTATTACATAAATTTGGATTGAGGGATACATTTATTTCTTGGATACGCCTTCTGTACACATCCCCGCAAGCTAGTATCTCCACCAATGGGATACAATCACCTTATTTTACCTTATCCCGTGGCACTCGACGGGGTTGTCCCTTGTCTCCTTTACTTTTTGCATTATCTATAGAACCTTTGTGAATTTATCAGAGGTTTATCAATTATCGTGTTTTGTGGTCCGACTAGTCAACATTTCACATAGTTTTTTGACAAAACAGCCGTTGTGTTCTCTGAGCCAAAGAGAAAAATGACCATCCAAACTGTTACAGCATCATGTCCAAAAGCCAGCATCTGTCATGGTATGGGGGTGTCAGTGCCCATGTCATGGGTAACTTGCACATCTGTGAGTGCACCATTAATGCAGAAAAATATGTACACATTTTGGAGCAACATATGATGACATCCAGAGCAGGACAATGCCAAACCACATTCTGCCCAGATTAAAAGTGCATGGTTGCATAAGCAGAGAGTGCGGGTGCTAGCATGGCCTGTCTTTGATCGTGAATGTGTGGAGCATTACGAAGTGCAAAATAAGGCAATGAAGGCAGCTGAAGAAATGCAGAATAGATTAATGTAGGAAAATTCCACTCAACCAACTGGTGTCTACAGCGCCCAAATGCTTAATAAGTGTTGTTATAAGAAAAGGTGATGTTACATAGTGGTAAACAGTCAACTGTCTCAAATTTTTTGGAGTGTGTTGCAGTCATCAGATGTGAAATAAGTGTATATTTTCAAAAACTAACTAAATTCTCAAAGTAAAACGTCCAATAATGTGTTGTTGGTATAGTACACAGTGACCTGAATTTTCAAATGACTCTTTTTGTTTATTTATTTGTTGCATTTTCCATACTGTCCCAACTTTTTTGGGAATTGGGGTTGTATCTTAGAGCAATATCATAATGATAGTAATATCATTACTATTAATATAAATTAATATCTTTGAATTAATGTTTTTTCAGGTTAAATAGGGTTTTTTATATTTTTTTTTAAATCTCAAATGAAAACAACTAGGTACCACTGACTACTCCTACCAAGAAACCAGTATTTTAAGGTTAATTATGTTCTGAAATTGGCCAACACAGAAAAAGAATGTTTAGGCTCTTTAACAGCGGGCGGCTGTGGCTCAGTCGGTAGAGCGGGTTGTCCACTAATTTACTAATCGTAGGGTTGGCAGTTCAAATCCCGGCCCGGGTGATCCCATGCCGAAGTGTCCTTGGGCAAGACACTGAACCCTAAATTGCCCCCCAATGGCAAGCTAGCACCTTGCATGGCAGCTCTGCTACCATTGGTGTGTGAATGTGCTCTCATTAGTAAGTCGCTTGTAAATGTAAAAATTATATTTCTGTAAAGCTGCTTTGAGACAATGTACCATTGTAAAAAGCGCTATACAAATTGATAAATTATTATTATTATTAAATTAACCAGTTTTATCCCAAAATTAATCAGAACAGAAGGCCATATCATGTTGTACAGAGCAGTAGAACAAACATTCAGTTATTTATTTATTTATTTTGTATACTGATTGGTCCATTGCAGGGCAGAAGCACAAATCATAAAATACAATTAAAGGAAACAGCTTTTTAAACATTTATTTTTTACAATTATTAATATTATTTCCCTTCTAACCATTGGCGTAACCACGCATTCTTTTGGGGGGGTTGTGTGTCTCCCATGTTGAGGAAATACCAATCTGTTCCCCCAATATACAGCACAAAATATTTTCTATATGTTCCCATTTAATGAACCCTGCCAACGGATCTGTCTTTTCATCTATTCTATTTATTTATGTCTATTCCTTTTAAATATATTTCAGTTTGTTAAAGAAAATAGGTGTGTGCCCCCTTCCACTTGTACACTTGGTTGCACCCATACTCAACGCAAGGTCGTTGATATATTTTAGCAGCTAAGTCTGTAAGAAATGGAGATAGCAGCCAAGCGTAGAAAAGTGCAGCAGAGGATACAAGCTTTTTGTTCAGACTGTAAGTAACTAGATACCTAAATAGTAAGTAACCTTAGCTTAGTATAGAAAGCATCATTCCATGGCTTGGTTTGTTCTTAAGAACGTCAATAAACTGTTGATATTCGCACAGCCGCGAAGTAGGCTAGGCTAATGTCACGTCTGGTTTTTGACCATTAATGTTATATTCACTTGCATATCCCTCCGCCGAGTTCACTGTGAACCCTCACGTTTTGACAGACTGTTATAAATGTGAGTGAAAGTGAGGAAAGTTGCAAGGCAATTCATTCATTTACACTACATTTGAGCTAAGGACAACTAAGTGGATCCCCCCATGTCCATACGATGGTTACGCCCTTGCTTCTAGCTCTTTAAACATGTCCCTCTGCAATGGAATAGGTTTATGATTGGCTGGATACTGAAGATGAATGAAATGAATAAGCACTCTTTGTATGGTTGATTTTATGGTTAAAACCATTACTTGAATTGAATGTCTTTAAAAAATATTTAATTGGAATGTTGGTTAAAAATTATTCAGAATGAAAGTATGAAGTAATAAACAAGAGCCTAAAATACATAGAGATGCAAGATGATTAGGTTACAAATTAGTTTCAGAGCTCAGAATCGCATTCGATGAAAAAAATCTGATCTATAGTTATATAGAGAAATACTTCAGTGCTGTGTTTAACTTTTACGCTTTTTATGAACTTAAGTCGTTTTAATTGTAACCCTGAAACGATGGAGGTCATGTATTTGCTGGTGTCCTGCTGGCGGCGACATACTCAGCTGCTCTGCTCTCCAGCGCCGTAGCACAACACGAGAAAGGACAAAGAAGAGAAAGGGGCGGGACGCGTGACGCAATACGTGGTCAGGGGTGAAAGTTGATTGGAGCGCGTTTCGTTGTCTTTGTACCAGGAGAGTGGAGTCTGATCACGCAATTGTGTGTCTTCCCTCTTCCCCGAATCCTCTCTAAATTCCCTCCCGAACCTTTCCCCTTTTTACCCTATAAACCCTACCCCTCCCCTGAACTCTTCGCCAGGGTTGGAACAGGTATGATAACATCCATTTGTGTTTCATTTATTTATTATAAATCGTTGTTTTTTTTTCATAGAACTACGGAAAGACCAATGAAGATCATCGGGCAGAGTGCGTATGCTCACTAGGCCTCTGCGGATGCGAGCTAACCTTGCTAGCAGGCTAAAACTCGTGTTGTTCAAATGTACATTCCCCACCCCGAGGTTATCGTAGTTGTTTTTTGTTTTTTTTTTCTCGAGATTTATAATGTATTTTGGTTTTAACTTCTGTTTTACTTGACTTTTTATAATGTGGTTAGTCTAGTTTGAGACAACTAGCTGTGTGTTAGCTAGCGGTTGCTAAGCTAAAGATGCGCTTATGACAGCTAAAGGTTGCGCTAGCTGAGCGCACTGCTCAAATTGCTATCGCGATATAGAGAAGTCGGATTTAACCAAATTCGTGTGTGTGAATTACTTCAGGAACACTTCGATTTCCGCTTGAGTCTGGGTATTCTTGCTGCTTGTGTACGTCGTCACGTTATGACGTATTGTTGCCATTTTGCGCCGTGCGAGATGGCCGCGCTAATAAGGGACTCCACACGTTTTTTTCAACGTTTTCCCTTCGCATCATATTCTGCATGGATACTTAGCTGTCTGTCTTCAACTTATTCGTTTTGTTGGGGTTTCCCCCTCCATACAGGTAATTAGACACCCAAGTACCTGTGAGCCTTTAAGCGCGTTTGTGAGGACGCAACAGCCATCACGCCTCAGCTAGCTAGCCACATGCGCGTGGTTGTTTATATAGCATTCAGCACAAACAAAAAGGTCTGCGTCACGTGCCTTTTTTTACGCCAAGTTAAAGGAAATTCTCAACTCAGTTAACGCAATAGTTCACCCCTCGTTTCAATAATCATTTACCATACCCTTTCCGGCTTCCCCTCGCAACACAGACGGTATTAACACATACGACACAAGTGGCTACTAAAGCCACTTTTCCCCGGCACTGTTCAGCTCGCTTTACTTTTGAGCTTGCTTTTCCACAGCAGGTTAGTCCTGTACAAATACACGGTCAGGCCGTATTCCAATCGTCTTTCCTGTTTAAGCACCCTATTAAGGGTGTAAAATAACGGCGTTCTCGACCCTACGTAGTGCTCAATATGACCAAGTTAGATTCAGCCGCGTCAGGAGTGACCTCGATAAACGCCTGTTTGGAAATCGGTAACAAGCGAGATGTAAACATTAAGACTGAAACCATTTGTAATTTTATCTGTAATGAGAGAAATGATATATTTTCAATTAATTGTATATTACCATACTCACAGTATGTATTAAATGACATTTATTCAGGCTCAATACAGAACCACTCGGTAAGAATTCCCTACTCCCTCAGTACTTGGCCCAGATTTAGTCTCAACTCGCTCGGAACCTGACTGAGGTGGTACTATCCACAGTGGAAATCCCCCAAAAAGCAAGTCGAGCCGTACAGTGCAGTGGAAATTTGCCTTTGCTGAACAAAGGAATGGAGATAATTTTATATATATAGTTAAAGGAGGTTTCAGTGCAGTAAGGAGAGCAGATTTTATGAGTGGAACTCGCTTGCCCTATGTAGTAAATGTAGACATGCACAACATGATTTGTGCAGTAAATTTACTTGAAGTAGCATAGAGTTGATCACCAGGCTGTGAGAATACCGTTACGGAGTCCTTGTGCAAGATCTTTAAAGATGTGAATGTACTTCACTATGCAGACATGTGTTGGTGTGGTATTCACATATTTGCTTGCGTAATTTAGGTACATCTGTAAGATTCAAAGCAGCGTCCTCTAGATGGCAGTTCAGAGCCATAACATCAGTCCATCTGGTTTCTAAGTCAAACTGTAATCTTTTTCGATTTCATGCTTAGTAGTGGTAAACAGACTGACTGCTCCGTTTCTCTTTCAGCCGTTTGCGTGATTGTTGTCATGAACTGCACCTTGAATCTAAAACCCTCACCGTAGCTTGAGCACTAATCTACAGAATCTGGCAAGTCATGATGGAAGGATCATACTTGAGTCGAATGCCACTATTAAAGCCTCTGGTATACTTAATTTTTTTTTACATGTATGCTAGCGTATGTGCACAGTCGTACGCATAGCCTTTCAAAGTATACTCCATTTGAAATGTACTCGTTCACAGGTGGGCGATGCATGCGCTACAACCACTTGCACTACCCCTCCTGGCCTTCAAGTGTCAGTACAGAGCAGTAAAACAGGTCTTTTGGTGTGAAAGGCTACAATGAAGAAGAATCACAACACAAAATATAATGCTTGGGTAATCTCTCACCATGATTAGCACCATATACAAATCCTTATACACTTTAAGGCTAGGATAATACAAACGCATGTACTTTCTAACCTGCACTTATTTCCGGCTATTCAGGTTTTTTCTTCAACTATTTTGACAATCAATGGTGCTGGGTTCCTGTTGCTCCCTTGTGGAACAACTAAATAGTGCAAAAGCATTAAATGTGCGATTATAGTTATGTGGCGTACGGTCTCTGCTCATGATGAAATTTGTAGCATTGTGTAAAAAGTGAAGTGTACTTTCTACTTAAGCTGTAATTACGAGTGGGGAAACTCGAGGGGTGGGTTTCCTTGAGTTCCGAGTTGGTGCTGTGTCAAAAACATGGGAGTCAATAGGTACAGCATCTGTAGTTGACGATAAATTTGTTGAAAAATAATTGCCTGCATAAAGTATGATGGCTTTGCACAATTATGATATGATGTATGTAATGATGGTTTACGGTGGCTTTATAAATTGATTCAAAAGATTTATTAAAGAAACACATTCTTGTGCATACTTTGTGCTTAATTTTCTAGAAGTAGTGTTTAAAAAAAAAAAACTTATTTTTTTCGTTAATTAAGAGAAGGTACACCTTGCATCTTGCTCTGACCAAAGTGACTTGAATGCACCTGATGTCATAATTACGAGTTCCCGCCTCGTGAATGCAAACTCCCCAGATGGACTAGAACTCTCAGTAATACTCAGAACAGACTTTTTGGTAAGTTTGAGGTTTTTCAAATTCAAACCTTTACTTGTAATATGAAAACAGTTATTGTTTGTTAGTATTCAATAACTGTCTAGAGAAGTACACAAGTATGCAATTTGAGATGTAGCGTTAGTTTATTTATGCAGTTGGGGACGCAGTGTTTGCTTTGGTGTTGCATTATATGGAATTAATTTCTGAGGACATGCAGAAGTGTAGTGCCAAATGACCACAGGACATTTGGGGCAGCCATCTTGTGTACATGAAGTTAACCCTCCATCCAGTGGGCTCAACTTTAGTCACTTTGGAGGGAAACGTCTACCAAATAAATAAACATACTTCAGCATCATGTAAGATTAGTTTTCTTGTTTAAAACTGAAAAAAAGGCTCTTTTGACTGAGTTAATCATCTACGTAAACAAACCTTATAATGTCCTGCGTTGTTAAAGAACAAACATAATGTACATTCAGGTTTTATTACATTTTTAACAAAGCTGTTTTATACTCCTAAACAAATTTGTCCACTCTTGTTTCACTTTTGGTTTGATTTCAGGGTGGCATGGTGGTGCAGCGGATAGCAATGTTACCTCATAGCTCCAGGGTCTGGGGTTTGATCCCGAGCTCAGTTTACTGTCTGTGGAGAGTTTCACATGCTCTTCCTGTCTTCACGTAGGTTTCTTCCCACTTTCCAAAACAAGCATATAGGCAGATTGGCTATTCTAAATTGCTCCTAGGTATGAATGTGGTGCTCTGCAATAGACTGGAATCCCATCAGGCGTGAATGCTCCCACCTCACACCAAGTGATCCTGGTGTTAGCTCCAGACTCACATGACTCCGAACAAGATAAAGTGGTTTCTGGAAATGAATGAATTATTAATGGCCAGTCTGTGTTTCTAAGTTTCACAATCTGCATTCACTCCAACTTTCTGTTGATTAATTCTCTCTCATCCAGCAAAATTCATGTCAGTGATTCCCTCAATGGAAAATGACTCAAGCAAGTCAACATGTAGCTTACAATGCAGCTGCATAAACAAGTGTAGAACCTATGAGGCACTTGGGCTGTAGCAGTCAATTAAATTTTAATCTACCTTTGGGTGGGTCCTTTTTTTTCTTTGTTTTTATCAAGACTTCCAGATTAATTTAAAAAGACTTCCAAATTCTGATAGTTTCAGGTGATAGTTTCTTTTTCATGGGATGTACTTGATGCAGCAAATAAACACTTTAGATACTCCTTTGGTCAATACATCATGCAGGTATGTTTTTTTTTTTTTTTTCATTATTTATTGACCTATCTGAATTTGTCCCTAACGATAAGACCATGGAAACCACCAATGCTGGTTTAAAAAAAAAAAGGCACTTGCGCCTCTACTCTGCGCACTTTGCTTCTTACAGAACTCAATTAATAGATCTTGTATAGTAGCATTACATGTATTGTTCTCTGCTTGATATCACTTTGCTTGTATCTCTCATTTGTAAGTCGCTTTGGATAAAAGCGTCTGCTAAATGAATAAATGTGAATGTAATTAATTTAATGTGGCAATGTTAATATTCTTAGCAACTCTAAGACACTTGTTTTGAGTGTGTTGGTGCATGCAGAAATGATTCCCTGCACTCATTCATTTAAAACATTTAATTATTGTTTAGTAATTTGGAGTTAAACTCAGTATATCACATTAAACATTTGATTGATTTACGTTTTTTCCCCTCAGACATCGACATTTGAATTTTAAAGCTTGTTTCTCCACTTTTCTTCTATAGACTCTAACTGTACTGGTCTTAACCTCTTGAGAAACATTTTATTATTCAGTGAACACTCGAAGAAATTTTCAACAAAGTCAAACCTAATGCAATTTTAGAGTTTTTAAGCAAAATAGATTTTAAGAACGTTATATAGTCCCTTAGACATGGTGTTAAAACACAAACAAACGATCTTCTGTAGACTCACTGTGCAAATGCTGCAGAGGCAACACAACTGTTCGAGTCAAATTGCATTTAGAAGCAAATAGATATTGCAATTTTAATAATTTTACCATTTTTTTTTAATAATTGCTTTCATACAGAGGCTTGCTATTTTTCCTCTATCTGGATGTTCGTGTATATGAGGCAAATGTTGAATAACCGTTTAGATGTGCTGAATGACGATAAGATGGAGAAATCTTTAAATCCAGTTACAGTCTTTTTAAGATATATACTTTTTAAAATTTAAGATAAATTAATGATAATGGAAGAAGCTGTTTAAATGAACATGAATAACACAGTAACTACTGATCTCGTATAAAGATTAGATTTTATTAGTGTGAAACTGCTTATTGATGAATCTTTGAGGAAAGGCCTCAACTGTTCCATGGGTGCAGGGGCAAGACTGTTTATATCAAAATTGTGCTTTGACATGAATTATTTATTTATTTGGGGATAAATTGTTCAGGACAATGAAGTGTCCCCCCCCCCCTTTCTTTCTTTCTGAACTGACTGAATAAACTTTGTAGCTGAAGTTTTTTATAAGCTGTTTTGGTGTCCTTCCAAGGTTCATGGTGTTTGTCTCTGCTTGTGATTTATTTAATTGAAGACTGTTCACACAAGCTAGAGGTCAAGTCATTAATGAACAAGGACATGCAGTGTAATCGATGTAGTGTGCCACTCTTTACAAAGCACCCCTGGTGCTTCTTTTGGCTTGTGGTCATAGTCATAAACTAGATAAGGTAGATTTTTAGATTGCAACCTTTTTCTGTTCGAATTGGAAAGTTTGGTTTATGAATAAACAATTGCGTTTTAATTATGCACAGGCGAGAAACATCCTTCAGATTCTGGTCTATGTTGACATGATTGCATCATGTGCTTGCTGCAGATTTTTCATCTGTGCATCACCAATTCTACCTCATCCCAAAAGTGCCTTAATGGCTCCGAGCTTGTGACTGGGGACACCATTGAAGTATACTGAACTCAAGTTCAAGTTGACTGTTGTGTTATGTGACCTGGCTGGAAGTAGCCGTTCTAAAATTTTGAAATATATGGATGCACATGGTCAGCAGTGATACAAAGATAGACTGTGGCATTCAGATGATGCACTTCTGGTATTAATGCGCTCATTGTGTGCCGAGAAAATATTCCCCACACTAAAGCCACTTTTCCATAGCACAGTACGACTCGACTCAGCTTCCGTTACATTTCTGAGCTTGCTTTTCCATTGCAGTTTTGTGCTGCCTCAATGTGGGTGCCATCTTCTACTCGCCTTCACACAGGAATAATGTTGTATTATTGAAGCCCTGTACAAATACACGGTCAGCCTGTATTCCAAACGCCTTTCCTGTTCACTGAACAAGGACCCTATTAAGGGTGTAAAATAATGACGTTCTAGAACCTACATAGTGCTCCATATGACTACGTTAGTTTCAGTCATGACATGAGTGACTTCCATAAACGCCTGTTTGGAAATCTTTAACAAGCGAGATGTAAAAATCTAAGAAAATCTTTGTCATTTTATCAGTAATGGGAGAAATGATGCTTTCAAATAATTGTATATTGCCATACACAAAGTATGTATTAAATGACACATTTATTCAAGCTCAGTACAGTACCACTCGGTAAGAATTCCCTACTCCCTCAGTGCTTGGCTCACATTTAGTATCGGCTCGGCTCCCTCTGAACCTCGACTGGCACTAAAATAGTATCAGGTACTATCCACAGTGTTAAGCCCCCAAAATGTGAGCAGAGTCAAGCTGTACTGTGCAGTGGAAAAGTGCCATAATACACCAGCAGCAGCCTGAACTGTAGACTCAAGGCAGGTTGGCTCCATGGATCCGTGCTGTCGATGCCAGAGTCTGACCATCTGTATGTCATGTGACATTTTTCCAATCTGTAGCTGTCCAGTTTCGGGGAATCTGTGCCCACTGTAGTCTCGGATTGCTGATTTTGGCTGGCAGAAGATGACTTTGATGTTGCTTTAGCCCATCTGCCTCAAGGTTCAGTGTGTTGTACAGGCTGAGATTTTATTTATCTATTTTTTCCTTTTCACTTGGTAGACTTGATTGATGATTGTATCATACATTTTCAATAGATTCCTGATACTATTGTGATGGCTATTAAGTTAGATGATTTAAATGTCTGGTAGAAAACGATGTCTAAGATCAACAAACACAGAATTCAACTGTATCTTGTAATGTTTTTGTTGTTGTAGTCCTTTACTAACCTTAATAGCCTATTTTGTCAGATTTCAGAACAGCAACAAAATATCTTTCTATAATTCATCTTATTTTCCCTTATTTGCTGTTAATACCTTCTCGCACAAACATGAATGGGGTTTAAATTATGAAAGTGAAACAGCTACTCCGCCATACAGGAATCCAATAAGCGTCTCTGCTGCTGTTCAACATGGATCACGTACTTTGTTTATATAATTTATAATTCCATTTTTTAATGAGCTTGGTTACAGATAATAACTTCAGGTTTATTTTCAGCCCTGACTTCAGTTTTGCAGCATTTCCAGACCTTGTTAATGAGTAAGTCAAAACAAACTCCCATTTTTATTTTGCTGTAATGACATAACATGTACATGACACTACTAGGAGTTTCTTGTTAGCAGCGTTCACACCTCTATTTAGGTTTTCACTATGATGTCTGCATATTATGGCGGATCTTGTTTGCAATTGGGATGTGTGTTATCTGGCTATCCATAACGTTCAAGCTACAGAAAGTATGTTTTCGAATTGTGCCCATTCTGGTAGAAAAATGCTATCGAAAGTTGCTTGTTGTTCAACACTTTATAATGTGGGTCTGGGGGGAGGATGTGGTGTTCTTCTTCTAAAGTCGCCCAATAGTAGTGAGCCAGACAACTAATGCTAGTGTGTTGGCTAACACACAACACCTTGTTGGTGGAGAAAGCCTTCTTTATGATCAGTTGGCATGAATTTAAAGGGAAAATGCTTCTGTTACGATTGCTGCATCTTTGTGTTAAGCTGTACTGGAAAGTTGCAGCCATGTCTAGCTGTACTTTCTCATATGGACATATCCGACCTGGAATATGATGTGTGCGTGTTCGAATTTCCTGCCAACTAGAACCTGACAGTTCTGACTGAGAAATTACTATTACAAGATTTTCAAGACTCTGTTAACTGCTGGGAGATGGGGACAAGCCTGTTTAATATGTCATCAAATATTATTATCCACTGCAGCTAATTGCTGCTCCCTCGCTAGTAGCATGCACACATTTTGTTTGACACATGCGATTCAGAGAAGTGAACAAATAAAAATGCACAGCAAAAGGGTTTCTTGATTAAACAGTTGACATTTCAGCCAGTTGTCCTATTTCACTGCTGCAAGTCATTCGGGAGTCCCAGTATGTTTTTAATATAGGCTATATTTATACGGATGTATCAAATATGATGTGATGTAAAAGACCACTCCTTGGTCCCACTGAAATTCTCTTTGAAATGTGAAGTAGTTTAATGATAATTGTGCAGTCCTTTGCCTATTATTTTGCTTTAAATAGAAATCCCCTTTTCAGCTTGCACACGTTCCCAGTCCTGAAAATTGTGATTGTGTGTGTGTTTGACAGGTTCAACAGTGGTGACCAAAGAGCATACAGTAGAACCAGGTATATCTCCAAAGCACAGGGATGGACTCCAGCGTGATTGAAGGTGGACTCAATGTCACTCTCACCATCAGGCTGCTTATGCATGGTAAAGAGGTTGGCAGCATTATTGGAAAGGTTCGTTCTCCTGCACTTTGTAGAAAAGAAACCAGTGAAAAAGCTTTTTTTTTTATTTGTGTGATTTGGTGTACAGATTGAATGCCCAAGATAACAGGAATGAAAAAGCTATGTGGCTAGGAAAATTAGCGTGTGTATGTATACATATGATATATCACATATATTTTATATATATATATATATTACACACACACACGATATATCACATACATGTGTATATATGTATATTAATGTGTGTGTGTGTCTCTGTGAGTACACCTTTTCACATTTTTGTAAATATTTGATTATATCTTTTCATGTGACAACACTGAAGAAATGACACTTTGCTACAATGTAAAGTAGTGGGTGTACAGCTTGTGTAAGTGTAAATTTACTGTCCCCTCAAAATAACTCAACACACAGCCATTAATGTCTAAACCACTGGGCCTAAAGTGTCAATATTTTGTGTGGCCAACTTTATTTTCCAGCACTGCCTTAACCCTCTTGGGCTTGGAGTTCACTAGAGCTTCACAGGTTGCCACTGGAGTCCTCCAAGATAACATCACAGAGCTGGTGGATGTTGGACATCTTGTGCTCCTTCACCCTCAGCTTCTTTAGCAAGGCAGTGGTCATCTTGGAGGTGTGTTTGGGGTCGTTATCATGCTGGAATACTGCATACTGATCATGCTCTGCTTCAGTATATTACAGTACATGTTGGCATTCATGGTTCCCTCAATAAACTGTAGCTCCCCAGTGCCGACAGCACTCATGCAGCCCCAGACCATGACACTCCCACCACCATGCTTGACTGTAGGCAAGACACACTTGTCTTTGTACTCCTCACCTGGTTGCTGCCACACACACTTGACACAATCTGAGACAAATAAGTTTATCTTGGTCTCATCAGACCACAGGACATGGTTCTAGTAATCCATGTTCTTAGTCTGCTTGTCTTCAGCAAACTGTTTGCGGGCTTTCTTGTGCATCATCTTTACAAGAGGCTTCCTTCTGGGACGACAGCCATGCAGACCAATTTGATGCAGTGTGCGGCGTATGGTCTGAGCACTGACAGGCTGACCCCCCACCCCTTCAACCTCTGCAGCAATGCTGGCAGCACTCATGCATCTATTTCCCAAAGACAACCTCTGGATATGATGCTGAGCATGTGCACCCAACTTCTTTGTTTGACCATGGTGAGGCCAGTTCTGAGTTGAACCTGTCCTGTTAAACCGCTGTATGGTTTTGGCCACCATGCTGCAGCTCAGTGTCAGGGTCTTGGCAATCTTCTTATAGCCTAGGCCATCTTTATGTAGAGCAACAATTCTGTTTTTCAGATCCTCAGAGAGTTCTTTGCCATGAGGTGTCATGTTGAACTTCCAGTGACCAGTATGAGGGAGTGTGAGTGCAATGACACCAAATTTAACACACCTGCTCCCCATTCACACCTGAGACCTTGTAAGACTAACAAGTCACATGACACCGGGGATGGAAAATGGCTAATTGGGCCCAGTTTGGACATTTTCACGTAGGAGTGTACTCACTTTTGTTGTCAGTGGTTTAGACATTAATGGCTGTCTATTGAGTTATTTTGAGGGGACAGTAAATTTACACTGTTACACAAGGTGTACACTCACTACATTGTAGCAAAGTGTCATTTCTTCAGTGTTGTCACATGAAAAGTTATAATCAAATATTTACAAAAATGTGAGGGGTGTACTCACTTTTGTGAGATACTGTGTGTGTGTGTGTGTGTATATATACAGTGGTCTGCAAAAGTTTGGGCAACCTTGTTTATTTCAATGATTTTCCTTCATAAATCGTTGGTTCTTAGGATTAAAAAAAATCAGTTAAATATATCATATAGGAGACAAACACAGTGATATTTGAAAAGTGAAACGAACTTTATACCATTTACAGGAAGTGTGCAATAATTCTTTAAACAAAATTAGGCATGTGCATAAATTTGGGCACCACAATCAAAAAAAATAACTCAATATTTAGTACATCCCCCTTTTGCAGAAATAACAGCTTCTAAACGCTTCCTATAGCTTCCTATGAGAGTCTGGATTCTGGTTGGAGGTATTTTGGACCATTCC
>JAFFST010047419.1:32952-43467 GCA_022414735.1 Noturus placidus
GATTAATGGTAGTTCAATTGTTTTGTATGGGGAAATTTGCTTCGAGATACGAGTAATTCAAGATACGAGCAAGGTTGCGGAACGAATTAAACTCGTATGTCGAGGTACCACTATAGATTATGGACCGGAATGCAATAGAACGGGGGTCTTCAACAGGGGGTCCGCGGAGGTACTGCATGGGGGTTGCGAAAGTTTTGGTACCAGTTTGATATAACAAAATTTCATACTCTATATATAAAATTAATTAATTCGGGGGTCCCCGCTCCATCTCGCCATCAGTTTGGGGGTCCTTGACCTGGAAAACGTTTAAGACCACTGCAATGGAATATGGACCGGCATGTACATAATGTGCATGTGTTAGTGACACACTTTGTTTGACCGTGTACTCCAAATAGTATAGTAGTAGGAGTATGTTGGCTTGTGCACGAGGTGACATGAGGAATAAAACGTAGTGCAAATAGTGATTTATCATTGTTAATGACTGTGTAGTTAGTTAGTAGTTATTACAACTCGCATTCATGTAATTGAAGGAACTTATGCATGCATAAAAAGCACGAAAATGAAACAGTGGAAAGCCAGTGACTACATACTAATCCCTAAAATAAGAGATATCAGCACAAAATTGTGATTTTGTTTAGGTTTTCACATCCATAATTACTGCATTGTAATGGCATCCGATTTATTGTTTTAACAATTATAGAAATTATATTGTTAATGATGGTGTCTCTCTCTCTCTCTCTCTCTGTGTGTCTGTCTCTCTCTCTGTGGGTGTCTCTCTCTCTCTCTCTGTGTGTGTCTGTCTCTCTCTCTCTCTCTCTCTCTCTCTGTGGGTCTCTCTCTCTCTCTCTGTGGGTCTCTCTCTCTCTCTGTGGGTGTCTCTCTCTCTCTCTCTCTCTCTCTGTGGGTGTCTCTCTCTCTCTGTGCGCCTCTCTCTCTCTCTCTGTGGGTGTCTCTCTCTCTCTCTCTCTGTGGGTGTCTCTCTCTCTCTCTGTGCGTGCGTCTCTCTCTCTCTCTCTCTCTGTGGGTGGGTCTCTCTCTCTCTCTCTCTCTCTCTCTCTGTGGGTCTCTCTCTCTCTCTCTCTCTCTCTCTCTGTGTGTCTCTCTCTCTCTCTCTCTGTGTGTCTGTCTCTCTCTCTCTCTGTGTGTCTGTCTCTCTCTCTCTCTCTCTGTGGGTGGGTCTGTCTCTCTCTCTCTGTGGGTGGGTCTGTCTCTCTCTCTCTCTGTGGGTGGGTCTGTCTCTCTCTCTCTCTCTGTGGGTGGGTCTGTCTCTCTCTCTCTCTCTGTGGGTGGGTCTGTCTCTCTCTCTCTCTCTCTCTGTGGGTGTCTCTCTCTCTCTCTGTGGGTGTCTCTCTCTCTCTCTGTCGTGCGTCTCTCTCTCTCTGTGCGTGCGTCTCTCTCTCTCTGTGCGTGCGTCTCTCTCTCTCTCTCTCTCTGTGCGTGCGTCTCTCTCTCTCTCTCTCTCTGTGCGTGCGTCTCTCTCTCTGTCTCTCTCTCTAGTCTCCTCCCAAAGGTGTCACCATCCCGTATCGACCCAAACCCTCAGGTTCGCCTGTTATCTTTGCTGGAGGACAGGTTAGTGTTGCTGTTAAGGAATTTGCTCCAGATAATTTATCCATCACTATAGCACATTAATTTGTCTTAAGTCATATTTGATTATTCTTTTAGGCATATGCGGTGCAGGGACAGCATGCCATTCCCCAACCTGATGTAAGACAAATCCTTAATATATTTTAGAGATAAGAAATTACTTTTTTTTTTTTTTTTTGTATGATTTTTTTTAATCAGTAGAAAGAGGTTTTTTGTTTTGTTCTGTAAGCTAGTAATATTTTTCTTTTTCCTTTACAGCTCACTAAACTTCACCAATTGGCAATGCAGCAAAGTCCGTTTCCTCTGGCCCCAAATAGCCAGGGATTCACTGGTGAGTATTTGCAGAGACAAGAAATGTGGTTACAATGTGGCGTACATGCCTTCAAGCGCATGTACACAGAGGCCATGTTCAAAGCCATTTGTTGGCCGTTTTGTAAGTGTATCAAATGTGTCATTGGTCCTAGGGTTATTAAACCTCAATGTCGCTGATGTGTTGAGAACAATCCAGTTTGCAGCCTAAGTACAATCGCCAGAAATAAAAAGCTTACCGCGTGCTTTAAATGAACGGTCACTCGACTTCAATCGGTACGTTTACATGGACACCAATAATCCAATATTAACCCAATTAAGACCATACTCTGATTAGGAAACGACGATGTAAACAGCATTTTTTATTACCTTAATCCGATTAGTCATACTCTTATTAAAAACAAATCGAATTAAGACATGTGGAGTACTCCCTGTTTTAGTTGCATTATCGACGTGTATTAGACGTGCATTAGACCTTAATCACACTAACAACATCGTGTGGGAGTTTACGCTGCTGGATTCAGCAAAAAAAAAATTTTTTGAGTTGTGACAGGACACGTACACAGACGGGAGTGCGCAACCGTTCGACTGCAAACAGGAGAGTACGGCTGCGTCCGAAACCATGTACGTGCCTACTATATAGTAGACAAAATACACATGTACGTAGTAGGCGAAATGCATGTGTTTCGGCTATATAGCTTGTAAGTATGCGGTTTGAGACGCAGCCCAAGGCTTCAAGCAGACGTCTATTTGCACGTATAGCATGACAAATACTTAAAGCTTTTGTAAACTTTAAAAATAAAAACACTCATCTGTATACGGTACCATAACGAAGACAAACTGTTATTTGAAATTCTGGAGGGAAATTCGGGTAGAGTGGGGACGTCAGTAATTAGATTATTGCTGTCTATGCAAACGTAGTCACTGTCACAATCGCCAAGCTTCTAACAACTTTTCCAAAATTGATTTAAAAACAGTTTCCATAATACAGACTTACTCTGTGGGCCATCCACGTGTTTTTTTTTTTTTTTTTTTTTTTTTTTTTTGGGGGGGGGGGGGGTTGTGCACAGCACACCTGAACCAGTTTACTTACAAAGATTTTTCAGGTTCAGTTTAATGTCCCCAACAATGTCTGTAGTCCAATTTAGCAACATGTTAACGATCACCTTTTTCAATACATGTAAAAGTTTTTTGTTTTTTTTTAAACTCACGAGTGGGGTATTACTGGTGTACTTTTTTTTTTTTAATTTTTTGTCATAGAATAAAATGTGAAAATATTTTGAGCTTGTGTTCACCACAGACCTTTTTTTCAGGGTTTTAACCAAAATCCCATTAAAAAAAAACAAACCCCCATTGACTTTGGGACCATGGAACCGAAATGCTAACTCGTTTCCGGGTTTTCACATACAAATTGACGTCATCCCTGCGTTGATGTATGGTGACTGGCTGTAAGCTTAGGAAGCGCTTGATTTGATATGCAGCAGAGATTTCAATAAGCGGAAGACTAACTTTAAATGTCAATATCAGTCAATCATGTTCATGTAATCGTGGGCAGTCAAAATTGTAATTGAGAACAATATTCAATTAATTGTGCAGCCCTAGCATGGTAGTGGAAGTGTGATGGTGTGGGGATTCTTTGGTGCTTCAGGGCCTGTGCAACTTGCAGTAATTGAGGGATAAATGAATTTTGCACTCTACCAGAAAATCCTAAAGGAGAATGTCCAGTCTTCAATCCATAAATTGAAACTCAAGTGCAACTAGATTATGCAGCAAGACAATGATCCAAAGCATAGGAGTAAGTGAAAGACTTCCAGATATGGGAAGCATTTGTTTGAAGTTATTTCTGCTAAAGGTGGCACAACCAGAGTTTACGTTAAAGGTCTTAATTAGTTTTTCACATTGGTGATAGATGTTGGATAACATTTGGTGTTTTTTTTTGCCTCAGTATAAAAACAAACTGCATTGTGTTTACTCAGGCTGTTTTTGTTTTATGTTGTATTTTGTTTGAAGAACTATTCTATTTTAAAATATTTAGTATGAGGTATACACAATTGCAACACCACTACGTCACTGCACATGTGGCATGTCTCAACCACTCCACAACACTTTTCATTTTACAATAGCCTCTGCTCTTGCATTGAGGTTTACTGAATATAATTTGGAAATACCAGTCGTGATTTTAAGATTAATATAAACATGCATTTGTATTGTAATCATAGCATAAATTAAACCAGTGCCCTGCCCACCAATATCAGTGACTGTATCCATTAAATATTTGTAGCAGTTATGATTCTCACAAAGTTTTCATTTCAGTTGATGCTGCACCACATACTGAAGTAGCACTAGTGATTGAAATATCCAGCTGATCTTTTGCTTTCTGATTTTCACGGTTTCTCTATATTGTCAAACCCAAATGTGCATTTACAGCCAGCAGGAGGAACTATTTATTTGCAGAGGATGACATGAAACTTTAAACCCACTCCTCCCTAAAATAAATCTGACAAATTCCACTCACTCCTGCAGGATTTTTTTTTTTTTTTTTTTTGCACCTGCTCTTGCATATAAAAATTTTTTGATTATATTCTAAAAATACACACATTAGTAATGTATACCACCTTGACTCAGAAGAGTAAAGCAGTTCAAGAAGATGAAAGAATGACCACAATAAATGTTTTGCACACTGCACAATACAAGCAAAACCATGATGGGTTAAGTCGTGCAACATAAGACATTATAAGGGGAGGATAAATAATGTGGCTAAACTGTTCTCTTGTTCTCTCTATTGGTTATTGACTTGCTTAACTAGCTAAATGCATTGTTGTACTTTGGGGTTGCATTACCTTATTCAGTTGGGTTTCTGGGCACTTGCTAATGAAGCCTTTGTGAAAACAGGATATGAAAATAGCAAGATGGCACAATTGGCACTTCACTTCTACATACACTGACAGAAAAGCATATTTCTGGTCTTTTGTTTAACAAACCCTTGTGAACCGCTATCAAAAATGTTGCCGCTTGTAAACATGGCCACCCCACTCCAGTCAGTCCGATTCAGATAGAACTTGGTTTACTCAAAAGCTGTAACTCAGGACTGATTGAATGGATTTGCATGGAACTTGAATGGCATGTTTAGTACAATTACAAATGGCAAATGTCATTTTATTTCTATTATTAATATTGTATATTTGTCCCTTTTAAAGCTGGCATGGATGCCACTACACAGACCGGCTCTCATGAACTGACCATTCCAAATGACGTGAGTTAATGAGTGTTCGTGTGTGTGTTGGTGTGTGTGAATATTGACTAGCATTTCATTAAAAGTCCTGATCGATGCAGTCAAATGCTTTTCTCTGCAGTTGATTGGCTGCATCATTGGCCGTCAAGGTGCCAAGATAAATGAGATTCGCCAGATGTCAGGAGCTCAGATCAAGATCGCCAATCCTGTTGAAGGCTCCAACGACCGCCAAGTCACCATCACTGGCTCCCCAGCCAGCATCAGCTTGGCTGAATACCTCATCAATGCTAGGTAACATGCATGCACACACATCATCTGCTGACTTAATTTCCTACATTAGAATATAGACATACTGGCAGACTCTGTAACCTTTTCTTATAATAATTGCCCGAATAAATAGTAAACATGCAGAACAGGCTTAAATTGAGGGTGGCTCCTAAGTGCCGCAACAGAAATGCGGTTGTCCTGTCATCCAGAGATAGAAAGTTTGAATCCTGGCCATGTAATAGCCTTCCGTGGCTGGGAACCACGAGAGTAAAATTGGCAGTGCTATCAGGGTGGAATATTCTTCCTCCACTGTTATGCCTGTAGCTCATGTATGCAAAATGGGGCGCATAGCACTTTCTCAATGTGTTGTGCTGCCCTGTGACATTGTATGAGTAGGAGTTTAAAAAGATGCAGAGGTTGGTGAGCCTCTCATCCATAACATGCTTTTTAATCACCTAGTGATGTATCCTTGAAAAATTTAGGCCCTTTTAAAGCTTTTAATTTAATAGCTAGGCTAGGAACAAGGATTGTGTATATTTACATACCACTCAGCATCACGTGTGTTCAGTTTACACTTTCATTGGTGTAACACAGCTAAATGTTTCACTGATTTCTCTTACAGACTTTCTTCTGAGGCAACAGGACTGGCTACAAACTGAGCTTCACGTACGCCGCCATATCTCCATTAGCCAGTTACCCCCACCCCCGCTACCTATATACACATGCGCACACACAAACAAACACAAGTGTGCACTCACTTTCTGCAAAAAAAAAGGCAACCAAGTATTTTCAACCCAGCTTTTGTCCTCACCCATGCAGGCTGTGCTTCATAAATATATTTTCTGGAAGTTAATATGCATAGGTATTTTATTTATTTATTTCATGGACATGTTTTTAAAATCCCTTTTGCGTATAGTTTTTAACACTCTGGTTTTCAACATATCCTGTTGTACACTATGATTTAAAAGTTCTGCGAAAATCTGATTAGATTTTTTTTTGTTTTTTAAAGATTAAGATTTTTGAGATTTTTCTTATCAAACATAAGGGGGAACTAATAACATAAACTAATAAGTTCACAGATTTTTCAGTGTACCATACAAATTTGTCTATTTATTTTAATTTATATCCAGGAAACTGTCAATTTCTGGGGTTTGGATGTTTTTGTGCAGACAAGCTCCTTCACGTATTTCCTGGTTCTTTTGTCCTTTGTTTCCCCCTTGTTGCTTACCTTGTCACCCAATTTGTGAAGTATTTCAGTGGATTGAAGGCTGCAGTGTATTTGTTGATTGCTGGTCAAATATCTTGTCATTCCTGTTTACTATTTTCCCCAGAAGCCGAAGGCCATTTTGATAGAGGGATGGGCAAGAGCGTGTTAGACATTTCTGATAAATTGATAAATATTACTGATGTGATAAGTTGATTAATATTTCTTTTAAACAGAGAGAATATTTTTTTTAACCTATTGGGGTGGGGAGCCTGCAAAGGATTCCAAACTGACTCATTGTTTATATGGTGTGACTGATTAATCAACTAGAAGGATCATTCTAGAAGTAACACTAGTTTCCTCTTTTCTCAGTTTGCTTGGTTAAAAAAATTTTTTATTTTGTAAAGGAGAACCTAAAACTTTTTTTGTGCACGTTTTCAGAATATTCTAGATTTGAAGTGCAACAGGAATGAAAAAAAATATAAAATGCAAATTAAAATGATGTGAAATGCTAAAACTATTAAATGAATGTGGCTTTTTCCCCCCTCTGTTGTACTCTTACCACAGAATCCCAATTTATCTATAGATCAATACAGTGGGTACAGTGTGATGCCTACATGTCCTTCAGCATACCTAAGTGGTACGGTAGTGTCTCACTTCTCATGCATAGATTAAACATCGCAAGCTGGTCCAACTTAGTTCAGACTTTTTAAATTGAGTTCCTGTTGGCAGCAGCCTTATTGCATCCTTGGACAACTTGAACCAAATTACAAATGTTAAAGTAATACTTTTTATGTTTCTTAAATGCTGAGAACGAAGCCACAATATTTCCCCCCTATATGTGCTCTACAATTAGCAAAAAAAGGAAAGTCACTAATGGTAGAGGTAGAAATTACCTTTTATTTCAAGATGTTTCTGGGCATTTCAATTCTACAAAATATTAACACCTTAAGGCTTTCATTTCAGCTGGGTGAAAGTGTTGATACAAATGAGATTAAAGCATTGGACAAGGATGGTGAATTTGATGTGAAGCACCACTATTTAAAAAAACCACTAAAATATTTGTAGGCTTGTGCTGAATATCTAGTGCTGCAAAAAAAAAACTGCAATTGTGTGCTGATGCTTGTTGAAGCCACTCTCCAGGCTTAGAATAAAACTAAAACAAACCGATTAAAGCCACGTCATCAATGGCCTGCAGATTTGTGCCAAGACACATCATGTGATGCCCTTGTGGCGCAGTTGGTAGAGCAAGTTGTCCACTAACCGTCGGGTTGGCGGTTCGATTCCCGGCCCACGTGACTCCACATATCGAAGTGTCCTTGGGCAAGACACTGAACCACAAGTTGCCCCCGATGGCAAACTAGCACCTTGCGTGGCAACTCTGCTACCATTGGTGTGTGTTAATGGGTGAATGAGACACAGTGTAAAGCGCTTTGGATAAAAGTCTTGGGCATGACACTGAACCCCAAGTTGCCCCAGATGGCAAACTAGCACCTTGCGTGGCAACTTTGCTACCATTGGTGTGTGTGTGTGAATGGGTGAATGAGACACAGTGTAAAGCACTTTGGATAAAAGCGCTATATAAGTGCGCCATTTACCATTTGCCCTCACAACATGCATTCAACCAAAGCCCTCTTTGATTCACGCGCCTTGAAAGAGTACAGCTAAAAAGTCAAATTTACTAATAAACATCACTGCAAAAGGCAGTGCAAAACAGTTTCATATATTTAAGTAGTTTTCCATTAAAATAATTGTGAAATCACAAAAAAATCTGAAGCACAATCAAGCATTGATGGCTTCAGAGGTCACAGCAAAACTACGGAATCCTATATGGACTAGTTTGTATGCCACTTTTAACAATCGACATCAGGGGTGGCTGGGTAGTAGGGTTAAAAAAAATTACAATATACATCATGTTGCAATATCCGATGTTATCAAGGTGATGACTGTTGTACCTGCTACCCTGTTGTAAGATGTCCCCAGGAAGATGTCTAAAAAAAAAATTTTTTTTAAGGGTTACATAAAATAAATTTAGATATAAAATAAAGTTCTAGATATAAATGCTGCAAAAAATCTTCTCTTGCAACTTGCAGGTGCGATCATTATAAAAGATGTGAAGATTTCACTCAAGTAGTACCAATCTTGGTGAAGGTGCTTCCTAAAGTTCTCAGGGAGGCTGTTATTAAACAATCCTTGAAGGGAAAAATCTACAGAGCCATAGCGAAGATCTCAAGCATTCCAATTAGTAAAATAATAAATTTAGAATATGCAGTAGGAAATTTCATGGACCCATAACTAATCTTCACCATGCAAGATTTCACAACGTACTCTCAAACTAATGATAAGGAAAGGTAAGATAGAAACCAGCAGGCACTTGAATCGAGTTTCAGGATAACCTGAAAGCAGCTGAAACAAAGGTTACACGCACCAAAAAATAAGCAATATCTGCACCCAGTCCCAGTTGGCTATGCGGAGGTTTGGGAGAAATCTTGGTGGCCTGGTCTGTCTTGATTTGGCTTGCTCTTTTTGCTGCATGCAATGTTAGAAATAATGTTTGGACTGTGATTGGTTGATAAATCATGAACTCACGGGTCTTTCAACACTATTGGTCATCATTTACTTCATCTCTGTGCAGCTTCTGTAAATAAAAGCAAAGTGGAACAGATGCACAGAATGGACAAGAAGCAGGGAGTTGGAGCAGAAAACGGGAAATGGCATGAAAAAGAAAAGCCTTCCAACAAGTTGCTTCAAAATACAGTAAAATATACAAAGTAACTTCAAGTGCAGGTCAGTCTGATCTGCAAACACGTAGGCAACTTGATCTGATTAGGATGTATTAATCAAAATGTCTAGCAAACATAAACAGGCTAAAGGCTGAAAAGGACAAAGTGGGAGCTATTTTGACTTCAAGTGAACAATTGGGGTAAAGACTGAAAGGTGGCAAAAGTGGAAGTTTTTCTGGCACCTCTATGACAATAAAAATATTTAATAATATTAATAATAGTAAGTGAGTGCAAAATCTTCCATCATCTGAGGCGTTTGTTTACAACTACAGTGCCTTGCGAAAGTATTCGGCCCCCTTGAACTGTTCGAACTTTTGCCACATTTCAGGCCTCAAACATAAAGATATAAAACTAATTTTTTGTGAAGAATCAACAACAGGTGGGACACAATCATGAAGTGGAACGAAATTTATGGGATATTTCAAACTTTTTCAACAAATAAAGAACTGAAAAATTGGGCAAGCAAAATTATTCAGCCCCCTTAAGTTAATACTTTGTAGCGCCACCTTTTGCTGCGATTACAGCTGTAAGTCGCTTGGGGTATGTCTCTATCAGATTTGCACATCGAGAGACTGAAATTTGTGCCCATTCCTCCTTGCAAAACAGCTCGAGCTCAGTGAGGTTGGATGTGCAGAAAGACCGGCATGTCCATTTATACAGTGCATTTTCTTGTTATAATTCAATAATTGAATGAATGAATTTTATTTGCCTTCATTTATAGGGTTGTGTTTGTTTTAATTAATGCCAATAATATAAAACAATTGGGTTAACAAAATATTCTCTATGGTGTTCTTAGTCCCTAACCAAATGAACTAGCATGAGGGTGTGTTTTTGATAAAGACACCAAAGCACTAGTACATCTCTATGGATAAGGGCCTCTGCTAAATGCTATATATCAAATCAAGGTATATTTTACACCATCTGGCGCAGAATATTTCCAAATATGTTGCGTAAATGCTGTATGATCTGTTGTCCAGCTTTATAAAAGAATGCCCAATGTCAATTATGCAAACCGTTGTATGTTTGATTGCCAGATACTGATATTAGAGTGATTAGAGTAAGATTAATTTTAAAGTATGCAATAGTAGTTCCTATTAGACATGCATATCACAGCATTTGTTTTATTATTGTTA
>JAFFST010047419.1:60705-79702 GCA_022414735.1 Noturus placidus
TATATATATATATATATATATATATATATATATATATATATATATATATATATAACTTGTGTTGTGTTTGCAATTGTTTGATATCCATGAGAGCAGGGTATTTTTGTGATTCTTAAAAAAACAAAAGATCAAAAGGTTAAACGATAAAGACAGTTTTTCACAGACTTATTTGCTAATATTTACCAAGGGTGCCAATATTAGTGGAGGGCATTGTATACCTCAATGCATTTCAGCTGATTAGTACACATTACCAGATAGTTATGTATGTGTGAGAAAGAGTGAAAGGGAATGACACACCTGCTTGCGTGTGATAGCTGCTCTGTAAAGTATAGCTGATGGAGTCAAATGACTGCCACTGGCTCCCCTTGGCAATCGAACTGCCCCGGCTCCTTCCTCCCTTTCCTCCCCCAGAGTGTGTCCCCGTCCCACAGCCACACCTCTTGCGCAGCAGGGTGAATCAGGACTGCTTGAGAATGGAAGTGAAGCTGCGTCCTCGCTTGCTGTGTCACTTCGTGGAGGAGTTTCATCCAATCCCACAGTGGCTTCTGCCACACCTCGGACTCCGCTAACAAGCCCTTCACACACACTCAGACTGCCAGCCCCACCACTGGCTCCACCCTCAGCTCCATGGGTGGAGCAAAGCAGGTCTGGGCTAGAGGAGGACAGTTTTAGTGGAGGAGCTTCCAGCTGGCTTCCTCTTGAAGCAGTACCCGCTGTCTGATCAGTTTCTGGAGTGCCACTGGGTGCTGCAGTGCCCAATGTGGGCGTTTCTCTCTCTCTGGTGGAGGTACCAGTGGAGTGCTTGGGCCCCGAGAGATCACCACTGCTGCCTCGTCCCCCCCTGCGATGCCGTGTTTTAACCCTCCGGGCACGACTTGGTGAAGTGGAGGTCCGGTTGGCACAAGAAGGAACCGTCACTTGCACCACACCAGGGTCCATTTTAGGGAGAATGACCTCTGATCTTAGGAGGTCAGGTCTGTTTATGGAAACACGAAGAGACATTTTTCAAAATTCTTTTTACACAAATTAATTAGATTATGCAAGTCCAAAGATTTTGAGGGTAGGGCACAAAGTACTGATTTATCTGATTTGTGTGGGTTTGTGTGGAACTTTTTAAATCTCACTCCTGCAGACAGTTTGACCTCTCCTGCCGACTCCATAATTCAGGGACAAAGAACAACTACAAGTACTTACCTGTTATATATTTTTGGCTCTGTTTCACAAAGTATAAAACAATTTGCAATTTAAACAAAACCAATCATAATTCAAAGAAGCATTTATTAAAGATGAATGAATGAACACAGTACATGTGCACGTTAGCAACCCACCATGTACAATATGTTCCAATATGTTACAATATATTAATGAATGTGGCCTTTCTTATTTCCACAAGCTTCATAACTGATAGCCCACTCCCGACTGCCTGTTCCCATGACTTAGTTGTTTTGACAGGATTTCTGTAAAGCTGCTTTGTGACCATGTATAATTTTAAAGTGCTATACAAATAAAGTTTAATTGAATCAAATATTATCAAGGCCAGGAACTAATTTCGCTCATAGATCAAAATGTCCCAAACAATATTTCCTTGTTCGCTACTATAACACTCTGGAAGAGTGTTTACACAATAAATTTGGCATTCAAAAAAATCCTGTCAGTCGGTAAAAACGCTTGTATCTTATATGAGCTCAAGAGTTTGTGTAAAGTTTCTGCAATTGTATATATGGTTTATGCTGTCAAGTTTAAAATGGCTTATTTATTTCAATTGTGCACATAACTGCAAATATTTTGTGAAACTCGTCGTTTCATAATAGGACAAATAAGACTAAAATTTAGAGATAATTTTTTTTTCAGAGGGCTGGCTTATAAATTGGTTCCATTTACCTCAATATCTTCTTTTCATGCTATGCAACACTTATGATCCAGCACTATTTCAACCGACAAAACAATCCAGTGCCAATAGGGCGGCTGTGGCTCAGTCGGTAGAGCGGGTTGTACACTAATCCACTAATCGTAGGGTTGGCGGTTCGATTCCCGGCCCGGATGACGCTACATGCCGAAGTGTCCTTGGGCAAGACACTTGGGCAAGACAAGTAATAATAATAATAATTATCAATTTTTATAGCGCTTTTTTACAATGGTACATTGTCTCAAAGCAGCTTTACAGAAATATCATTTTTTTTACATTTACAAGCGACTTACTAATGAGATCACATTCACACACCAATGGTAGCAGAGCTGCCAGCTTGCCATTGGGGGCAACTTAGGGTTCAGTGTCTTGCCCAAGGACACTTCGGCATGGGATCACCCGGGCCGGGATTCGAACCGCCAACCCCACGGTTAGTGGACAACCCGCTCTACCAACTGAGCCACAGCCACCCTAAGTGTCCTTAGTGTCCTTAGGACAAACCTAAGTTGCCCCCGATGGCAAGCTAGCTCTCCTACCATTGTGTGAGTGAGTGTGTGTGAGTGTGTGTGAGTGTGTGTGAGTGTGTGTGAGTGTGTGTGAATGAAACACAGTGTAAAGCGCTATATAAGTGTGCCATTTACCATTCCTGTGCTGTGTCAGTGCTTAGATTTCGAGTACTGGCATGTTTCCCTAATGTGCTGTGTGCCATTATCAGGCTTCTTCCTAAATACTGTACATCAGGTTTCCCTCTTGTTTATCCAATGGGGCTGCATTGGTGCATAAGAGGCCAAAGAGCACTTAAAACAGTCAAACACAACAGCTTCCCTGTGTGAAGGGAAGTATAGATCTTTTTGCTCCATTTTCTTTTTCCTCTCACTTAATTCACACCTAATTTCAGATTTTGGCCTTTTCAGGTGCTGTTACACTGCTGATTTAATGGAGTTTTTGTGAACATCAATAAATGAAATTCAGCCATGAAATCTTTTTTGTAATTAATGTGTGCCATTTATCAATACATTAATACCAATACCATAAATTGTAGGCCCTGGTTCCCTCAACAAGAAGCCAATAGGATTTTTCTATTGGCTTTTGGATTATTGCAGAAAATAAACTCTGTGACCAACAAAGGTTTATGATACTTACATGTTTTGTTCATCAAGATAAAACAACTTTTATGAATTTTGAAGCTTAAACACAATCACCAGAAGTAAAAAGCTAAAGTTAGGTTATAAACGAACTACACCACAGTCGCATGAGTTCAATATCACCATCGCTATGCTTTATAGCAAAAACAATGCTACTGGAAAATACTATAAATGTATTATTATTTATTGTATAAATATAGCAATTTATTTGACCATAAATAAATTTACATGTTGGAAAGTTTGAGTTGGAAAATTTGCAAGAGTGCAAGTATAAACCCAACAAGGCTGCAGTAGAGTAGTTTTCCTGTTCAGTGTGATGACACTTAATGTCCCCGACAACCTCTGTAGTCCTATTTATCCACTTGTTAGCAACCACCTTTTTCAAGACACGTGAAAGCTTAACAAAATCACGAGTGATGCATTTATTGTCTTAAAATAAAACGTGACAATACCTTGAGCTTGTATTAGACACAGACCTTATTTCAGGCAATTAACCAAAAACCAATTTTAAAGACCCCATTGACTTCGGGACAATGGAACCAGAAGTGTACAAATGCTAACTAATGGATTTAAGGACTCATTTTTACAGCACTCTATTGTTTGTATTACACCACTCAAGGTGGTTCAAACTGTTCAAATTGGAAACTTCAATTGCCATCAAATATACAAAACTCAAAGACACATAAGGCACAACATGTCTCAGAAAAGCCTAACCCTAACCCTAAGACAACCTTCTACATAAAGCAGCACTCACCTCTTGCCATGCGAAGGAAGCTTTTGGGGTACATTCCTCTTCTTAATGAGTTTGTCCACTGTGTTTGAAGAATGGTGTTTGAATAGCCCAGGATATTTCTTATCCAGGCACTGCTCCCTTCTGTAAACACAATTGTGTTTTGTTTTTTTTGTTTTGTTTTTTATTGGGAGAAAATGCTTGAACCATATGTTTGAACCATGCCGTGATATTTATTACTGTTACTTAACAGAAGTATTTTCTCAGCTATCATTAAATTATTATTACTGTTTTTCAGAAACCATCATGCATGCAAACATTTGAGTTAGAAAAGTATTACATTTGGTACTTTTTTTTTTACATAACATTATGGTACTGTGGTATATGCTCAATATGTTTTATGAGACATCAGGCAGTACAGCAAACATCAGGAAATGTGTTTATTTTCATTTTGTTTGCGTATATTCACAGAAAATAGTGCTGGAGATATAGTAATTTATTTGTTAAATAATTTGAAAGGGAACTGAATAAAACAAGGGATTTGTCATTTTAACTATATACCATACATATCCAAAATGACCTAATTAATGTTCCATATTACGTATATTACATGAAGTCCACTCTATACTTAATATAGGATCCGTAAATAAATATTGTGTGTGTGTGTGTGTTTTCTTTTACCTAAGCAGTTCTTTTTCTTTCAGCTCTAGCTGTAGCATGACAGCACTCAATTCCATGTAAAGGTTGTTGGCTCTTTCCAGCTTCCTCTCATAATGCTCTCTGATGTCAAGTGCATGCCTGTTTGAAACACGTTTGAAATTCTGCTTTGAAGTTTTCTAGAATGTTTCAGTTGAGCATTTGTCCAAAATAATAGCTTACAGTTCTATTTATTTCCAAAAATGGAGGATTGGAAATGAACCCCTCATACAAGCTATTTCTCAGGAATACAGTCATGGCCCACTTAGAAACAGGAAAACCCAGAGGAAGCTCTCATGGACATGAGGAGAACCTGTGAAACTCCATACAGACAGTAACCCGAGCTCACCCATCCAATTCAATAATACTAATATTCCAACTAGAACCACCAAATCTATCATGTAGTTTTAGAGTTTTTACTTTGGCATTCTATATTGTTTGCATATTCAACGTTTTAGTCTCTTATAAGTATGTCATAGATAGCTAGGTGTTTTCTTTTCTTTTCTGTCTTATAACTGAAAAGAAAAAGAAATCACATGCCTGATTCCATAATAACCATAATATCTCGACAGCAGTGACAAAATTGAATAGGATTTTTGAGATGTAGTCTATGTTTGTTGTTGCCATGGCACTGACCTGAGCTCTTCACGGCGACGGTTAATGAGCTCCTCATCCAGTCGGTGCAGACATGTTCCCTCAGACTTTATCTTCTCAAAATGTTGTTTTACCTCCTCACGCCATTCAGCCTACCCCCACCAAGCACACAAAACCCATGTACACAGCCATGTATACAACAAGGCAGATGCAGCGATGCAGAAAATATACTGCATCTAACATGTCTGAAACTTTGTTCTAACTGAAACAGCCATATTTATGTCTGCATAGGTGTGTTACCTGTGATTTGAAGTATGTCTCCTGTGGGGTGGATAGCACATCAGCAGAGGCAATATCCAGGTGTAGCAGAATCTGTCTGAATGATGGCCTATTTCTGGGCTTGCAATTCCTGCAAACAAATCCCATAGACTTAACTTTGATTTTAGATTTTATTTACACTCTTGCTACTGGATCAATGTTCAACTGTGTCAAGTGTGTAAATAGGGCTTAGAGATTTTAAGTTATGTGAACCCTGATGGCTCTGTGAGGTTATGCTCGTGATGTACTGGGAACATTTTACCAAAATCTTTTCTGCCTTTTATTTGTTTAATTTTTAAAACAACTTTTTCTTTAGGTTCAAAAAGTAGATACATTTTTGTTTAAAACATGGATGAACTAAATTTTAATATGTGTGTAAATAAAAAGTCTTGCTTGGGAAAAAAATTCTCAAGTAACACTAGAAAATGTATCAGATTTACAATTTGTCATATTCTGTAAGCGAAAAGTTAACTAGGCAACAATTGGCAAGCACTAGCCAGCTGAATAGTTAATGTACAGTAGAGGCCATTTATTAAATATTTCCATCTTTTCTAGTAACTGAATTCTAAATTGTATTCAATTAATATTCTTAAAATGACCATAACTTGATGTTTAAAAAAAAAACATTTAAAAAAATTATAGCTATGGTTACTGAAAAGTTGTCAGTGTTGTCATAATTAAGCAAAATTTATCACATGAGCAAGACTGCTGTTGTTCTGAATATCAGCACAGCACAGCACAATTGTGATATTGCTTTTATACAACAGTTCTGTAAACCAGAAATTAATATTGAGTAATTGACATTTCAGACACGATAAAGCCATATCCAAATATTTTGGTAATTTTTGCCCTATCAAAGAAATTAGAAGCCACAGCTTGATGGAGCATTGCCATGTCAATGCATAGAATGACTGTAGGTCTGTAGTAAGTGTAGTATAGTAGTATATTAATTAGTAACACTAAATATATCAGCACTCTTGGAATGCCACTTGTCTGATCTAATAAGTGGGCCAGAACTAACTGTTGTATAATTTAGTTTATTTGGAGTTGGTCATTATTCCAGTCTCTGAATTCCTCCCAATATTGCCTTTCAGGTCTCTGTAACAAGTACAGAAGGCATGTCAGGCATTCATATAGCTATTAACAAAACTCCATGCCTTTTTGTTAAGAAGGAGAAGGGGGCTCATTTATTAGTCCAGTTCATTTAGAGAAAGTTAATGGAGATTAACGGAGATTTATCAGATTTCTATAAGTCTTGGATGTTCTGTATTATTTTGATTGCACTCACCAGCATTGTTTTAAGAGGATCTTAAAACCATCAGGGCAACTTTCAGGCAGAGGCAGTTGCAGGCTGTTGTTGCCCACGCCCCAGATAATAGCTGAAGAGTCTACATCTTTGTAGGGGATTTCACCTGTGAGCATCTCCCAGAGAACCACCCCAAATGACCTGGTGAAAAGAGTGAAAAGAAATAGAAATGAAAAGTAGGGTATATGGTAAGGGCGGATGCATATCCTGAATGTACTAATTTACTCACTCAGTCGCTCAATGACTATTTAAATATAGAATCATTCATCCCAGTCCATCATTCACTATAACACTATTTAATTCACTCACACTCACTCAATCATATTCAGGGAAAGAAAAGTGACAAAAATGCACACCATATATCCACTTTCTCTGAGACGGGTTCATTTCTTATGACTTCTGGTGCCATCCAAGCCACAGTGCCGGCAAAGGACATTTTTGTGCTCTTATCTCGCAACTCCTTTGATGTGCCAAAATCTGAGATCTTCACCAGGTCATCATGGGTAATCAGCATACTAACAGGAGGGAAACCAGAAAAGATAGAACGTGAGCAAATCTTGTGTATAATATATTTTTGATTGCTCCTGCCTTGTCAAACATAGACATTGACCGGGAACCATGTACCAGGAAATGTGTGTGTAATTGTCTTCATGAATAATAAAGCGCAACCCAATATACTTTGAGTCTATAAATCAGTGTTTCTACACATCACTACATGTTACAGTATTAATAACTATATGACAGATAAGGAACTATGTTTTACACTGTTCTGTTACACGCTGGCCATTTTGGTAAATAGGAATCTGGTGTTTCAGCCACCAAGTTCCTGCACTTTTAACTTGCTTTCACTGACAGATGCACTCTCTTTACAATAATCATTTATCTACTTCTTACAGTAAATTGAAGTGTTAATATTTTGTTCATTGTGTAACATTCAGTTGCCAGAGACAGGTCAGAAATGCATGTGCACACTCAAAATATTTGTATTGTTGGCTCCTGAATGGGGCAAGTCCAAGAGAACAATATTTGTCATGATCTCAGGGAGGGAGGGGTGGTAAACACTCTCTCGCCTAACATTCACAGTGGGCGGATAACAATTCCCACGGTGTGTGTTACGATGCCCCATGATGAACCATGAGCAGCAGTTCAAAAAGATGTTGAAGACCGGCCTCAGGTGACTCAGAGGAAGCACATGATAGCCTTCACCTATACAGTGCCCTCCACTAATATTGATACCCTTGGTAAACAGGAGCAAAGAAGGTGAAAAATTGTCTTTATTGTTTAACCTTTTGATCTTTTATTAAAAGATGGATATCAAACAATTGCAGACACGTCACAGGTTTATCAAACAAAAAGTATATTCCCATTGATATTTTACATTTTGTTAGTACACCTGGGTGACTAGGAACAGGAAATTGTTCAAACATGACTTCCTGTTTTACAGGGGTATAAATATGAGGTAACACATAGGCCAAATTCTCTTAGTCATTCATAACAATGGGTAAGATCAAGGAATATACAGTGGTGCTTGAAAGTTTGTGAACTCTTTAGAATTTTCTATATATCTGCATTAATCTGCACAAGTCCTAAAAGATGATAAGGAGAACCCAGTTAAACAAACAAGACAAAAATATTATACTTGGTCATTAATTTGTTGAGGAAAATGATCCAATATTACATATCTGTGGGTGACAAAAGTATGTGAAACTCTAGAATTAGCAGTTAATTTGAAGGTGAAATAAGAGTCAGGTGATTTTAATCAATAAGATGACAATCAAATGTGAGTAAGCGCCATTTTATTTAAAGCACAGGGATCTATCAAAGTCTGATCTTCACAACACATGTTTGTTGAAGTGTATCAAGCCATGAACAAAGGAGATTTCTGAGGAATTCAGAATAAGAGTTGTTGATGCTCATCAGGCTGGAAAAGGTTAAAAACCACCCTAAAGAGTTTGGACTCCACCAATCCACAGCCAGACAGATTGTGTACAAAATTGAATACACTTGGACAAGATTATTGTTACCCTCCCCCGGAGTGTTCGACCAAAAAAGATCACTCCAAGAGCAAGACGTGTAATAGTCCACGAGGTCACAAAGGAGCCAGGGTAACTTCTAAACAACTAAAGTTTTCTCTCAGATTAGCGAATGTTAATGATCATGAGTCCACCATCAGGAGAACACTGAACAACAATGGTGTGCATTTCAAGATTGCATGGAGAAAGCCACTGCTCTCAAAAAAGAACATTGCTGCCCATCTGCAGTTTGCTAAAGATCCCGTGGACAAGCCAGATGACTGGTGGAAAAATATTTTGTGATAGATGAGACCAAAATAGAATTTTTGGTTAAAATGAGAAGGGTTATGTTTGGAGAAAGGAAAACAGTACATTCCAGCACAAGAACCTTATCCCATATATGAAACATGGTGGTGGTAGTATCATTGTTTGAGCCTGTTTTACTGCATCTGGGACAGGACGGCTTGTCATCATTGATGGAACAATGAATTCTGAATTATACCAGTAAATTCCAAAGGAAAATGTCAGGATATCTGTCCATAAACTGAATTTAAAGAGAAATTGAGTCATGCAGCAAGACAATGACCCTAAGCATACAAGTAACTATACCAAAGAATGGTTGAAGAAGAATAAAGTTAATGTTTTGGAATGGTCAAATCAAAGTCCTGACCTTAATCCAATAAAAATGTTATGGACGAACCTGAAGCAATCATTTCAGTGAGGAAACCCACCAACACCCCAGAGTTGAAGCTGTTCTGCACTGAGGAATGGGCTAAAATTCCTCCAAGCCAATATGCAGGACTGATCAACAGTTACTGGGGGGTGGGGGGTCATACCAGATACTGAAAGTAAAGGTTCACATACTTTTGCCACCCACAGATATGTAATACTGAATAATTTTCCTCAGTAAATAAATGACCAAGTATAATATTTTTGTCTACGTTGTTTAACTGGGTTTTCTTCATCTACTTTCAGGAAAATCTGATGATGTTTTATGTAATATTTATGCAGATATATAGAAAATTCTAAAGGGTTCACAAAATTTCACTGTAGCTGTGATGTGCTGCAAAAGGTTGTTGAGCGTCACAAAATGGGAAGCGGCTATAAAAAAATAGCACATGCATTTAAACTGCCCATTTCCACCATCGGGGCAATAATGAAAGTTTCAGTCAACTGAAAATGTTATGAATCAACCTGGAATTGGACATGTGTTTATATTGTCTCAACGCACTGTGAAGAGGATGGTTAGAGTGGCCAGAAATCTCCAAGGATCACAGCTGGATAATTGCAGATGTTTGTTGCATATTGGGGTTAGAATGTCTCCAATACTACAATCCGAAGTCACCTACATCACCACAAGTTGTTTGGAAGGGTTTTAAGAAAAAAGCCTCTACTTTCAACCAAACACAAACTCAAGCATCTTCAGTTTGCCAGACACTACTGGAAATTCAAATGGGATCGGGTTCTGTGGTCAGATGAAACCAAAATAGAGCTTTTTGGCAAAACACCAGAGGTGGTTTTGGTTCACATAGAGAGGCAGATATATGGAAAGGTACCTCATGCCCACGGGTAAATATGGTGGTGGCTCTGTTTTTCTGCCAGGGGACCTGGACATTTTGTTAGGATCTATCAAATATCAATAGATATTAAATGATAACCTGACTTCCTCTGCCAGAAAGCTTAAAATGGGTCATGGTGGATCTTCCAGCAGGATAATGATCCAAAACATACATCAAAATCAACACAAAAAGGGTTTACTGACCACAAAATCAAGGTCCTGGCAATACCATCCCAGTCCAATACCATGCCCTGCATTGAAACCTATAGAAAACCTGTGAGGTGAACTGAAGCGGAGCGTCCACCAACGTGGACCTTGAAATGTGAAGGATCTGGAGAGATTCTGTATGGAGGAACAGTCTCAGATCCCTTGCCATGTATTCTCCAACCTCATCAAGCATTATAGGAGAAGATTCAGAGCTGTTATCTTGGTAAAGGGAGGTAACACAACATATTGAATTAAAGGGTGCTGATAACTGTTGCACACCTATATTTAACAAAGATATTTTTTGCAAACCTGTGCTACATTTGCAATTGTTTGATATCCATGAGAGCAGAGTATTTTTGTGAATGTTTTAAACAAAAGATCAAAAGGTTAAACAAAAAAGACAATTTTTCATAGCCTTCATTGCTCATATTTACCAAGGGTAGGTGTCAATATTAGTGGAGGGCATTGAGTAGGTGTGTGTGTGTGTGTGTGTGTGTGTGTGTGTGTGTGTGTGTGTGTGTGTGTGTGTGTATACATATATACACATACACACACAAAACCATGGTCTGAATACTCAATGGCTGGAAGTATACAGTAATTAAACTCACAGCTTCATTATTGGTATAGATGCGGCACAGACACAGGTAATTTACACACACACACACACACAAGCACAAGCACAAACTCTACTCTCTCTCTCTCTCTCTCTCTCTCTCTACTAATTATTTATTATAAGTCATTCAAATAAATGTAATATTATTGCACTACTTTATCTCTGTGTATGATATAGAGCAGGCAGAATTCAAAATCTAACATCCTGTATATAAAATAACTAATGAAAATTAATTCTAATTTCTATCCTTTTAATCCTTTCACTGCAAAAATCAATGACAGCTTTAACTTGTCAATGCTGGCAAGTGACCATGGTATAAGTGGGATAATCTATGGCTAGGTGTGCATTACTTGATTTTAATGCACTCTGCAGAGGCAAAGAGGAGGTTCTTTTCCTCCATGTCATGCATTAAAATCACATATATCATATATATACACAGACGTGGGTAGTGACATGCTACATTTACTTCATTACGATTTTTTGAGTAACTTTTTGAAAAAAAAAATTATTACTTTTAAGAGCAGGTTTAACTGGCCATACTTTACTCTTACTCAAGTTAATTTTTAATCAAAGAAATGTTCTTTTACTTCACTACATTCTGAGGCATTCCTCCGTTACTGTTAAATGTTAATGAATACATGTAGTTTTAATATTTACTTTATATTATGTATAATGAGGTCACGAGTCTCACGATATGCTGCAGTCGTCTGAATGCAGATGCAACAACCGCTCACTTTTTTAAGAATTAATTTTCATTAGTTATTTATATACAGGTTGTTAGATTTTGAATTCTGCACGCTCTATATCATACACAAAGATAAAGTAGTGCAATAATATTACATTTATTTGAATGACTTATAATAAATAATTATTAGAGAGAGAGAGAGAGAGAGAGAGAGAGAGTAGAGTTTGTGCTTGTGCATGTGTGTGTGTGTGTGTGTGTGTGTGTGTGTGTGTGTGTGTGTGTGTGTGTGTGTGTAAGAGAGATATTGTGTTGAAAATGACAGGTTGTGTGTTGTACCATCACAGGACTGGGATATGCTGCTTTATCTTGAACCCAGGTTTTATATCATAAAAACAGAACAGACTTTCAAGGAGAGGTGTGACTTACAGTTCTCAGTTTAGTCGGAGATTCAGGCTTTTCCCTTCATTTTAATCAGATCTGAAGTAATTAGTAACTTGTTTCTTGAGTAGTCTTCTAATTGGATACTTAATTACTTTTACTCAAGTAATTATTAACATTATATATACAGTGGGGGAAATAAGTATTGAATGCGTCAACATTCAAATATATTTATGTATTTCCAAGAAGCTATTCACATGAAATTTTCACCAGATTTTGGTATTAATTCAAGAAATCCACACATATAAAATAATCCAAACATTAAAGTCCATAACTAAACTTATGTGTAATTAAGAGGAATGACAAAGGAAAAAAGTATTTAACAAGCTAACTGAAATTTATTTAATACTTAGTGGAATACTTAGGACCAAGGGTGTAACCATGGTATGGACATCCAACATCCAAAGTTTGAACTGAAAATTCTCATGTTTAGAACATAGTTTTAGGATTACAGTTATCGTTTGAATTCACATGAGTTCTGAGTGATAGAAGCTCCCACAGCATGGGGAAATTGTAGGGTGCTGTGGACGTCCTGTGAGCAGATGTATTCTCTACTCCATAACCTACCATGAAACCTACCACACCAAGTAGAGGCGAGCTAAGGGTGCAGGCAAACCACACACGCTAACATTTAAACACACAATCACGACTTTTAAACAAACTCTGAAAGAATGGATAACTATGAAACTAAAATTACCACTATATATGTTGTAAATACAATTTCTCCACGGATGCTTCCAAGAAATGCTGTGCTGCCTGCATTGTGACCAGGTAACATTATTTTCCCAGAAGAACAATGACTGACTTAGATTATCATATTAATTTGATAAACTGAATATTCTGTTTGTGTAACTCATGGCATTTATTATGTTTATGTCATCATGCTGTTTAGCTTGCTATGTAATAAGTGTACAAAGTGTACAACAATATATAGTGGTAATCTGAAACATTAGCTATGTAAAGGGTCCTGGAGATTTCTTTTCTTAATTCTAAAGACAAACTGCCATAACTAGTTTTGAATGGATAACTACAATATGGCCACAATTCAGACGTTAGTTCCATATCTCTCGCTGTCAAGCTAGAACACCTCAACATTATACTGGGCCTTATATATGTAAAAGCATTTAATCCTTAGCCCAAATGTAGTATAAATGAACAAAATTCTGTGCAACTTTCCTCACTTTCACTCGCATTTATAACGGTCTGTCACAACGTGAGGGTTCACAACGAACTCGGCGGGAGGATATGCAAGTGAATGTAACATTAATGGTCAAAAACTGGAATTGACGTTAACATAGCCTACTTCATGGGTGTGCAAATATCAAAAGTTAATTGACATTTTGCTTTGTTTCAGACTTATTCCAAAATGGATTAAATTCATTATTTTCCTCAAAATTCTACAAACAATACCCCATAATGGCAATGTAAAAGAAGTTTTTTGAAATCTTTGCAAATTTATTAAAATAAAAACAAAAAAAAGCACATGTACATAACTTTTCACAGCCTTTGGCATGACACTCAAAATTGAGCTCAGGTGGATCCTCTTTTCACTGATCATCCGTGAGATGTTTCTACAACATGATTGGAGTCCACCTGTGGTAAATTCAGTTGATTGGACATGATGTGGAAAGGCACACACCTGACTATATAAGGTCCCACAGTTAACAATGCATGTCAGAGCACAAACCAAGCCATGACGTCCAAGGAATTGTCTGTAGACCTCTGAGACAGGATTGTATCAATGCACAGATCTGGGGAAGGGTACAGAAACATTTCTGCAGCATTGAAGGTCCCAATGAGTACAGTGGCCTCCATCATCTGTAAATGAAAGAAGTTTGGAACCACCAGGACTCTTCCTAAAGCTGGCCGCCCAGCCAAACTGAGCGATCAGGGGAGAAGGCCTTAGTCAGGGAGGTAACCAAAAACCCGATGGTCACTCTGAAAGAGCTCCAGCGTGACTCTGTGGAGAGAGGAGAACTTTCCAGAAGAACAATTATCCCTGCAGCACTCCACCAATCAGGCCTGTATGGTAGAGTGGCCAGGCGAAAGCCACAGCCCACTTGGAGTTTGCCAAAAGGCACCTGAAGGATTCTCAGACCATGAGAAACAAAATTCTCTTGTCTGATGAAACAAAGATTGAACTCTTTGGCCTGAATGGCAAGTGTCATATCTGGAGGAAACCAGGCACCACTAATCACCTGGACAATAACATCCCTACAGTGAAGCATGGTGGTGGTAGCATCATGGCAAGCTAGCACCTTGCATGGCAGCTCTGCTACCATTGGTGTGTGAATGTGGTCTCATTAGTAAGTCGCTTGTAAATGTAAAAAAAAATGATATTTCTGTAAAGCTGCTTTGAGACAATGTACCATTGTAAAAAGCGCTATACAAATTGATAAATTATTATTATTATTATTATCCCTATAGTGATGCATGGTGGGGTAGTATCATGCTGTGGGGATGTTTTCAGCGGCAAGAACGGGAGACTAGTCCGGATCAAGGGAAAGATGAATGCAGCAATGTACAGAGACATCCTTGATGAAAACCTGCTCCAGAGCGCTCTGGACTTCAAACTGTAGCGAAGGTTCATCTTCCAACAGGACAATGATCCTAAGCCAACAAAGGAGTGTCTACAGGACAACTCTGTGAATGTCCTTGAGTGGCCCAGCCAGAGCCCAGATTTGAACTTAATTGAACATAAGAATAATGGGAGAATTTGCCCATAAATAGGTGTGCCAAGCTTGGTGCATCATACTCAAAAAGTCTTGACGCTGTAATTGGTGCCAAAGGTGCTTTAACAAAGTATTGAGCAAAGGCTGTGAATACTTATGTACATGTGCTTTTTTTGTTTTTTATTTTTAATAAATTTGCAAAGATTTCAAACAAACTTTTTTGTAGAATTTTGAGGAAAATAATTAATTTAATCCATTTTGGAATAAGGCTGTAAAATAACAAAATGTAGAAAAAGTGAAGTGCTATGAATACTTTCTGGATGCACTGTAGGTATCTAGTTACTTACTGTCTGAAAAAAAGCTTGTATGTTCTGCTGCATTTTTCTATGCTTGGCTGCTGTCTCCATTTCTTACAGACTGAGCTGCTAAAATATATCAATGAACTTGTCTTGAGTATGGGCGCAAACAATTGCACAATTGGAGAGGGGGGCACACACCTATTTTCCTTAACAAATGGAAATAAATTAAAAAGGTACAGACATAAATAAATAGAATAGATTAAGAAAAAACAGATACATTGGAAGGGTTCATTAAAGGGGGACATATAGAAAATATTTTTGTACTGTATATTGGGGGACAGATTGGTATTTCCTCAACAATGGGGGGACACGACCCCTCCAAAGAATGCGTGGTTACGCCCATGCTTAGTACAGCTTCAAGACGCTTCCTGTATGAAGAAATGAATGGATCGCAGTATTCAGGTGTGATTTTTGTTAGCGTGCTCAATACTTTTTTCCTGTCATTCCACTTTATTACACGTAACTTTATTTATGGACTTTAATGTTGTGAATTCTTAATATTTCCAAATTTCTTGAGTTAATACTGATGTCTGGTGAAAATTTTATGTGAACAACCTCATTGGAAATATCCATTCATCCATCCATCCGTCCTCTAACGCTTACTCCTTTATCAGGATCACAGGGAACCTGGAGCCTATCCTAGGAAGCATCGGGCACAAGGCGGGGTACACCCTGGACAGGGTGCCAGTCCATCGCAGGGCACAATCACATAGACATTCACATACACATTCATACACTACGGACATTTTAGACACGCAGACCAGCCTACCATGCATGTCTTTGGACTGGGGGAGGAAATCGGAGTACCCGGAGAAATGATGAGAACATGCAAACTCCGCACACACATGGCCCCGGTGGGACTCAAGCCCTGGACCCTGGAGGTGTGAGGCGAACCTGCTAACCACTAAGACACCGTGCCCCCCCATTGGAATTATATTTATTGAAAAAAATTCTGACGCATACAATACTTGTTTCCCCCCACTGTATATACACAATTCAATACAATACAAATATAGGTAGACTTAAACACTAAAATAACTAAGAATGTGACTTTTGAAAAACAAAAATGCAAACAAACAAACCAAAAAACAGGGCCACACAGCTCAAGATTGCAACAAATATAATATTGTTTTCTTTGCATTTTTCAAGATACTCTGTACTCCTACAGTGGGGGAAAAAGTATTTGATCCCCTGCTGATTTGTACGTTTGCCAACTAACAAAGAAATGATCAGTCTATAATTTTAATGGTAGGTTTATTAGAACAGTGAGAGACAGAATAACAACAAAAAAAATCCAGAAAAACGCATGTCAAAAATGTTATCAATTGATTTCCATTTTAATGAGGGAAATAAGTATTTGACCCCCTCTCAATCAGAAAGATTTCTGGCTCCCAGGTGTCTTTTATAGAGGTAACAAGCTGAGATTCGGAGCACACTCTTAAAGGGAGTGCTCCTAATCTCAGTTTGTTACCTGTATAAAAGACACCTGTCCACAGAAGCAATCCATCAATCAGATTCCAAACTCTCCACCATGTCCAAGACCAAAAAGCTCTCCAAGGATGTCAGGGACAAGATTGTAGACCTACACAAGTCTGGAATGGGCTACAAGACCATTGCCAAGCAGCTTGGTGAGAAGGTGACAACAGTTGGTGCGATTATTCCCAAATGGAAGAAACACAAAAGAACTGTCAATCTCCCTCGACCTGGGGCTCCATGCAAGATCTCACCTCGTGGAGTTACAATGATCATGAGAACAGTGAGGAATCAGCCCAGAACTACACGGGAAGATCTTGTCAATGATCTCAAGGCAGCTGGGACCATAGTCTCAAAGAAAACAATTGGTAACACACTACACCATGAAGGACTGAAATCCTGCAGCGTTCCTGCTCAAGAAAGCACATATACATGCCCGTCTGAAGTTTGCCAATTAACATCTGTATGATTCAGAGGACAACTGGGTGAAAGTGTTGTGGTCAGATGAGACCAAAATGGAGCTCTTTGGCATCAACTCAACTCGCCGTGTTTGGAGGAGGAGGAATGCTGCCTATGACCCCAAGAACACCATCGCCACCGCCATGTACCGCCAAATCTTGGGTGAGAACCTCCTTCCCTCAGCCAGGGCATTGAAAATGAAAAGTAATTACTAAGTCATTACCAAGTACTAAGTCATGTTTTGCAGAGGGGTCAAGTACATATTTCCCTCATTAAAATGCAGATCAATTTATAAAATTTTTGACATGCGTTTTTCTGGATTTTTTTTTGTTGTTATCCTGTCTCTCACTGTTCAAATAAATCTACCATTAAAATTATAGACTGATCATTTCTTTGTCAATGGGCAAACATACAAAATCAGCAGGGGATTAAATGCTTTTTCCCCCCACTGTACATGTTCTCCATCCTACCAAGCATGCACAGCATAAGGAGCACTTACAGCAGCCAACAACAGTGTCTGAATTTTATAGGCATACTATGAAAATGTCGTGAGGTTTGGCATAAATAACTAAAGCAACAATATACAGAACTTACTTGGGTGATTTGAGGTCTCTGTGAATGATCTTGTGCAGGTGAAGGTAGTTCATGCCGCCTGCGATACCCATGGCCCAGTCAACGAGCAGTGATGGTGTGATCTTTCTCCCTGCTCTCAAAACCTCATACAGCTGCCCCTGTGCACAGTACTCCATGATTATACAGTAACATGGAGCCTGTGTGCACACACCCCTAAAACACAGGCACAAACACACATGTACTCATAAAAAACATGGAAGGCATTGACCAGATTTCACAGTATTTCACAACCATTTATTCACTGACAGTGAAAGCAGTTGCTGAAAATCTTGTGTAGTGGCTGCTGTTTAATGTCCACTAAGATTGTATGACTGTGCAATAACTTATTAGTATGCTTTCTATATACTAGAGACACTATACAGTACTGTTCCAAAGTCTTAGACAAACAGTTTATTCTTTGATCAAAAAAACAAATTGTAGACATACAAGATATTCTTTTCCAATACAATTTTTAATCTTAAATTAATATTTGGTTTATTGATAAAGAGGATATTCAGTAATTAATACATCATGGAGACTGTCTGTAATTACATGCAGAATTACAACAGAAGCAAGTGTTACAAATTAGAAAATTGCACAAAAAAATTGTGTACCTGACAAAACTGTTGCATTTTTAAAAGTTAAATATTGATTTGATTAGATTTGTAACTATTTACTGTCATTTATTTGATAGAGATTTTTTTTTAAAGCACCTGTATATCGCAGATGTTCTAAGACTTCTGTACTGTATTAAAATAATACATAATTTTTAGTGTTTTGTGTATAATTCTATAATTTGTGTATCCACCCATCTTCTATACCGCTTATACTTCTTCACAAGGGAACCTGGAGCCTATCCCAGGGAGCATCGGGTACAAGGCGTTGTACACCTTGGACAGGGTGCCAATCCATCACCGGGCACAATCACATACACACTCACACACCCATTCATACACACTTTGGACATGCCAATCAGCCTACCATGCATGTCTTTGGACTGGGGGAGGAAACCGGAGTTCCCGGAGGAAACCCACGCAGCATGGGGGGAATATGCAAACTCCACACACACAGGGCCACGGTAGGAATCAAACCCCCAACATAATTTGTGTATCAATTTATTTTATTATGTCCCAAATGCACAAAAAAACCTATCCTACCCCAGGACTAAGATAGAGAAACAAAAACAGCAAAATTATAATGCTCTAAGATTCAAG